>JADHZA010000088.1:0-62749 GCA_018831705.1 Torrubiellomyces zombiae | reverse complement strand
GTCGACTTCGTAGCGAATTTCGAGTCGAACGAGGAAACGCGCTGGGATACGCGACGGTTGGCGGTGGTTTTGTAATGAGCACCCCTCCCCCGCGTTCCCTCAACCCGTGGTGGGACTTCTTGATCACGTTCTAAATGTATGAAAAGTCGCGGTACTCATTTAGCTAACTACTTGCGTTGGGCACAAGTAGCCTGTCACTCACTGTAGACAGGATCTTCTTCTATAGGCCACTTATTGAACAACCATCACTTATCAATACAATAAACCAGCAGCGATTCATTCTACAAGTTTAGCAACTAACTTGGTTCCCCTTGTCCCATCCCTCAGCTATAAACGAGCCAACGCCGCAGTCCCTGCTACCAGGCTACTCTACTACACTGAACTCCTTCCGCTCGGCATGTACGCGCACATCCACACCGGCTTTTCAGCGCTCAATCCTTGTTGCAGGACCATGAGGAACAATGAAAATAAAGGCACGACTAATTACAAGTTTCTTAAAGAAGAAGAAAACGCCAAAATGCTCCTCCCACATGACCTTACCTTGACGCTCTCAAACATGGGGCACCGTCTCATCCCGTGCTGGCTGGATGAACATTTGACCACGATTATTTCTCATCCGAGCCCTTGTGTTTCTCCAAAGCCTCGGCCAAAACCTTGGCCGCGTCTTTTGTTTTGACCTGAAGCATCCACGTCTCCAACCCGTCGCCCTTCTCGTTGGAGGTGACAATGTTGACATACTTCTCATTCGCCTTGTAGGCCTTGCCCGGAAGCACGGCCCGGTTCAGGGCAACGTGCCCCCGAGGCTCTGCGCGGAGGACCAGTCGAACAACGCCAGACTCCTTGTGCTTTAGGAGCCGGAGCGGCCCGACGCCCTTTGTCGACCACGGACTCTTTGATTTTGCTTTCTCATCGCTGTCTGACCCCTCGCTTGGAGGCATGAACTTGAACACCTTGGCCCGTACCTCGTGAAGCAACGTTTCCTCACTGGCCTCGGCCCCTTCCGTCAGGCTGATCTGCTCGTGCTTCTCCACCACCTCGTCTTGCTTCTCTCCGTCCTTGGCTGCCTCGCCCTGTCCCGATGCCTCCGGTGTTCCTGCGGCCGGTGTAGTTGCCAGGCTGGAGCCGTCTCCAAAGTTCAGAGGAGAGTCTACACCCGACGCTTTAGCGGGGCTATTTTCCGGTGCGGAAATGGAGACTTACTGGTCCCGGTGGTTGTGGACCCGCCAGCGGGAGGCTGAAGGTTGCCAAAGATGGAACCAGTCTGGTTGCCACCAAATGCAGGGCCGGAACCTGGGCCAGTCCCTTGCGCCGTTGGACCGCCTGTGAAGCTGAAGCTGGGAGTGCTGCTCGGGTTCAAGCCCCCGCCAAACATCGGCGTTGAGCTCTTCCCGGCCTGGTTACCCCCAAAGATGGGCCCCGTCGATGGTGTTGAAGCGCTCCCTCCCGCATTGCCAAATTGAAACGATGTCGACCCTCCAGTAGACGGCGCAGACGAGGTGGCCCCAAAGTTGAAGATGCTTCCAGCGGCCGGAGGGGCCGCGGTATTGCTTTGGCTCGTGCTTCCGGGAGCAAAGGGATTGTTGATGGCAGCCCCTGGAGTCGCACCCCCAAAGTTGAAGTTGAAGCTTCCCGAGCCTGCCGCTGCCGCAGTCGCACCCCCAAAGCTTGGTGCTGCGCTGGCAGCGGGTGCAGCCAACCCACCGAACAAGCTGGTGCTCGGCTTTGACGGCTGTGAACCGAGCTTGAAGCCCGTCGAGCCGTTGCTGGCGAACGGAGTGTTGCCAAGAGTCTTTTTGGCGGGTGATGGGTCATCCTGCTTCATAGGACTGCCAAACGCATTGTTGGCTGTTGAGCCAGCCGGTGGCGAGCTGGGTCCCCCAAAGAGGGACGTTGTGGATGTGGCTTTCTTTTCGCTCGAGTTTGAAGTGCCGCCAAAGGGGAAAATAGGTTTCGGCGCATCTGCAGCCGGGGCGCTTGGTTTGTTTGTAGAAGCTTGGGTAGATCCGAACAGTGACGTGGTCGTTGGGGCTGGCGTTGACGCGGATCCAGCCCCAAACAGTGACCCTGAATTTGTTGCTGGCTTGGCACCGACAAGTGAGTTGGTAGAACTATTAGTCATTCCAAAAACCGGTGCTGCATTGGGCGCTTGCTCTGATTTCTTTGTATTCGGATCTTGATCTTCTGTCGACGTCAAAGGTTGAGCGCTCGCATTAGGAGTGGTCGTTCCGGCCGGCGGTGCGTCAAGCTTTGGTGTATTCCCAAATAAACTTGCGTTAGGCTTGGGAATATTGCTTTCCTTCGACGGAGGGTTTGAGGTTGACTTCGGCGCGAACAGAGATGATCCGAAGGTCGGTTGCCCCGCAGGCGTTTTTGAGTCGACGCTGGACTTGGCGGTGCGCGATTCGTTCTCCTTGTCCGACTCGCCGCCGTCATCACCTGCTTCTTCGGCAGTCGTTCTAGTCGGAGCACTGGCAGGCTTGTCGTGCTTTATGGCACCAAACGCGTTGAATGATGTAGACTTTGGAGCGAACAGGGATTCATTAGGTGTAGGTGTTGCGTTGCTGATCGGAGGATTCGAAGGTGCTGTCGAAGGTGCGAATTTGATGGGAGTCGTGGCAGGATCCCACGTCTTGTCTGTAATGGCTGGAACTCTTGATTGCTGCGAGGCTTTGGGTGTCTCCTCAGCTCGAATGGGTTGCCCGTCATCGCCCTTTGTGACGCGGTCAAAGAGACTGCGACCAGGCGTGCTTTCCCGCGTGCCTGCCGCGCTCGAGGCGGCAGTGATATTCCCGCTCGCTGGTTGTGCTGAATTCTGGTTGAATATGGGCGGCCCAGCCTTGGAGGCGATGCCGTCAATAGCTACAGAACCAGCCTTCGTTCCGTCGCCTGCAGCAATCACGGGGCTGTCGGCATGGTCAGAGTCCTCTTCACTCTCACCATCCGCATCCACGTCACTGTTTTTCGCGGAACTGGCATCGGAAAGGTGGCCAAATATGTTGCTACCGGACGAAACTCCAGCAGCTTGACCGTCCGCAGCCTTGACGTTGGCAAAGACTGAACGTGCCAGATTGCTACTTGCAGCCGGCTTGGTGGAAGCGACAGGATTCGGCTTCGCGGCAGGTGCAGGGTCATTAGTCTTGGGCGCAGGTTTATTGGCAATCTTCTCAAACAAGGTTTTGGCCGACGACGGCGTCGATTTTTGAAGCTTAGCTGGTGGTTCGTCGCTTATAGACGCTTTCCTCTTGTTTTTATTGGCAGCTGGGGTCGACAAATCCAAAGGAGGTTGGACCTCCTCCTTGTCCATAGCTCTGCGCTTGCCACCGGTTGTGTTGTTGTCGTACGAATCATCATCAGCCTTGCGTTTCTTCACGCCATTTGGCCTTGTTGGTGTGGCTTCAGCTTCTTCCTCCTCAGGTTCTGGCAAGCCGTGTTCGCGACGCCACCTCCTAAGGACGTCTTTCGACGGCTTGACACTCTGGAATTCATACAGGCCATAGCGGAGAAGAATGATGCTTCTGCTCTTCTCAAACTCCTTGGCGAAGTTTATGACGTTGAGCTTCCAGTCCTTCTTGGCAAATATCTCGTTGGCTGCGTATTTCAGTCGCCGAAGATCGAGAATGCAAAAGAACTGGCGTCGTTGCTCGTCATCGAGCTCAGGCGGACACAGATGAGCCAGAAATTGGTCGGCGTAGATGGAGCCTTTAGCATTCCATTCTTGAGGCACCTTGTGGGTTAAAACTTCGCCCGTCAATTCGGGAGGTGGAGAGGAGATACGCATAGGGAATAGCTCCTTGGTAGTCACTTTAGCAGCCATGCCGCGAGGCGTCGCTTGCGCTGTAGACTGTCGAAAGACGCGCGTTGGTTCAGGCGTAGCTCCTGGCGCGAAGACCTTCTTCATCGTGCTTTGTGGGATACGCGGTGAAAAGGTGGATGTAGGTGGGCTGTCGCTGATGGTGGAGGCGCGGAAAATATTTCGTGCGGTAGCGATGGAACTCCTGTTCAAACTGCTTGCCGGCATCTCGTCGCGTGTCGTCAGCATCTTTCGAGATGGGGCCGACTGCGGCGTGCCCAGACGCTTTGTGGAGGTGCCTCCGAATGGCGAAGCAGCAATGCCGCGTTTTGCGAATGGCAATGGCGGGCGCGGCCGCGGTGTGGTACGGCTTGCTTCGAGAACATCGTCTCCAGGCAACGAGAATGTGACCATGATGAGTATGGGAGGAAAAGCTCCAAGATGAAAAGGGCACAGAAGCGTGACGTTGAAGACTCGAGCTGAAGGCCTAGAGAAAAAGTGCTCGTCGCGTCTCTGCCACTCTCAAAGTTTCCAGTGCCCAAGGAATATAGGCCAGAGAAGAGAAAAAGGAGAAAATCAAAAGCACTGGAGCGGATCTTCAGTGAAAACAGTGTCCAGTCGACGCTGAACAAGAGACACGGGTTGGACCAGGACCGAGTCTCACAAATGCTCCGAGTCTCGATCGAGGTCTCGATTCGAAGCGACGTAGTGAGAAAATGTACACGCGCTACCAGTCTCGGGTTCGCTGTCGCATCAGGTCCAAACGTCGAAGAAAAGAAGATAGATACAAAACGCGAGAAGGGATCGGAAGGATGGAAAGCGAGGGTGAGGCGAGGGTGATGAGGGAGGTGGATGGCTGGTGAATATGTTTTGGTGCGGGTGCAGGTGCGGCCAGATTCATTGGCCCTGGGCAGCGGTTAGCCTTTGCCTGGCAAGGACGAGAGCGGAGAAAAAATTGAGAGGTTCGACTCGGCCGCAAAGGGGGAAAGGTTACCTTTGGTACTGCTACTACGGCGCTACTCTTGCCCAAGTACTCCACGGTACTGACTTGGAGTGCTGACAGCTACCGAGTACCCACTAGGCCATGATGCTAAGGTAGCGCAACTTGGGCGGGTACGGAGCAGTACGAAGTGGCAGTTCTACCTACACAGTCGATGCGCGCAGTGACGCGGACGGATCTGGGACAAGGCGACTCAGACGCATCGACAGCACGTGATACCAATGATTCATCCTACTTGTACGGCGGACTCCGTGCTGTTGTAGACGTTTGGGCACAGCAGATCACGTAATATGTCAGATTGGGCGGCCACTGGTCTGGGGCCAACGCCTGAGCTAAAGCAGAAAATACGCCGCCCCAGCGGTATAAGCTTGCTCCATTCACATTCACAAGAACCACCAAACCTTCATTTCTCACTCTATAGCAGTCAGCAGCTAGCAACCGTTCAGGTAGCTGAAAAGCTCGACTGCTCAGGCGACGCACGCTTGTTCAATTCACCAAGGATTGTTTCAGTCTGATTTGCCGACCTATATATAGAAAAAGACGAATAAATGAGTGGCAGGCGACCTCTTAGATTCTTTAGAGGGCAGTTGATCGCTTGAAAACAAGGTCCTCTCCTCGCATGCATATTCAATCTCATAAGGGTTCGGTAAAAGGAGCTAGGATAACACACAACAACGAAAGCTACGCACTTGAGGCCAGTCTCTGGCATCGAACAGACAAAAGGAAAAGGAACACTTCGATCCAGTGTACTCGGCGAGATCCAGTCTCCCTCGTGAGCACAATCTCAAGCTCAAAAGATTTCACTTCTTCAGCATATTCTTGTCTTGCTGCTCAAGAAACTCTTCATCCGACGCATCAAGAATGTCGTACTCCTCATCAGTCAAGAAACCTTCATCAGACTCATTCCACTCGTCGTCTTCGCCACAGTCCCCGAGATTGCTTTCGGCGTCGACCGAAGTTGGCGGAGCGCTGATTGTTTCCTTCTTGGTCTCTTCGTGGACGCTAGCACTGGGAGACTCTTTCTCAAGCTTGGGAAAGATCATGGTGCTTTCTGATGTTTCGGCTGGAACCGATCTCTCGATCTTCATAGGCCGTGGGATGCATGGCTCAGAGGTTCTCAACTCAGTACCGGTTCGAACTTGGATCTCGCACCAGAGGCGATCTCCAAACTTGATCCCATCCGGGCTTGTCAGACGCCAGTACGACACCACCTTGCCCGGACGAGCAGGCGTCCGGAGTAGTACGGTGAACGCGTGCTCCTGTCCAGGGGCGAGAGGTGCGTAGCACACTGTCGACTCCGAGGCGGAAACGAGTTCCGTGATGTTAGCGGGGTGTGCCGAGTCAACGTGTCCCATGTAGTCACCGCCAACAAACTTCACAGAGCAGCCGGCAGGCCATGTCACTGAGCCCTGATTGCGAAGAACCCAGGTCTGCTCAAAAATCTGGTTGGGGGGGAAGATGGTGCCATCCTGAATCGTGTCTCGTACGAAGACAGCTTTCAAGTCCCCATCGCCGGAGGCCTTGCTAGGAGGGGGAGGAGTCACCGACTTCTTGGTGACAGGATTGTCATCAACTGGCATGCCTCCATTGGGGTGGAAGATTCGGAAGAAGGGTAGCTGAGACTCCCCAGGCTCCACTGGTGCCATGTCCACAACGGTTTGGACGGGGTTGATGCAGTTGCTCATCATGTAAGGGCAAGCTTGGGCAGGTTCCGGAAACTTCGCAGCGCGGTCGCCCTTGACAGGAAGCACCGCAAAGCCATCAGGAAGCGTCGCAAAGCGGTCGCTCGTGGTGGGAAACATCGAAAAGCCGTCACTCTTGACAGGAAGCGTCGCAAAGCCTTCGTTTTTGAGAGAAGGCATCGTAAGGTGGTCGCTTTTGACAGGAAGCGTCGCATAGCCTTTGCTCTTGAAAGAAAGCATCGCAAGGTGGTCGCTCATGGTAAGAGGAGCCTCAATGTTGTCACGCGTGGTAGGAAGAGTCGCAGCGTGGTCACCCATGGTAGGCATCGTCAGTCCATCTGGACGCTCTCCGTGGGTCGTCACGCTCACGTGACGCACAGGCGTCTTGAGTTTCACCATGGGATGTGTCTCGTTGTGCTGATTCGCAGGGCTAGCCTCGCAATCGGCGCAAAGATCGAAGTCATGGCAGACCGTGCACTTGTAGCGGACGCCACGAATGTACGTGGAACGCTTGCTGCTAGCCATGCAACGAGGGCCGTCACATAGAATACCCTGGTGGATGACCTTGTTTGTCATCCAGCTTTGGACGTTGGCCAGGGGCTCATAGATGGGGGCAAAGCGATGCTTGGGATGACTGGAAGGAGCATGCTTGACACACTCAGCGCAATAGTCCCAGTCGGGGCAATCGAGACACTTGTGGCGAACGCCGCGAATGTACTTTGATAGGTTAGCATTGCACAAATGAGACAATTCGGTCGAGGGATACCCTCTCTACGCCGGGGCTGACGAACCTTTTCGCAGCCATCGCAGATTGCATGATGGGCCAGATTACGGCCGGGCGCCATCATCTCCCTTACAGGGTCGGACACCTCGGCACCCGCAACGGCCGTGGTGAGCTCATGACCAGGGTGATGTGAGAAGGGGTCCATATGGAAGCAGGGCTGACACAAATCGAAATCCGGGCACGCTCGGCAGTGTAGCATGTGGGCTTCTGGAAGCTCTACCACCCTTTCATTAGCCTATGCCGACGCATCTAGAGCAATGGTATTTAAGGACAAACCTTGAACGCAATGGTTGCACGTCCGCATAGGGCTGAGATCGACTGGAGGCGGCGGCACGCATAGAGCTGCGCCAGCTTCCAACAAAGTCTTGTCCGTTATTCGGCTGGCAATGTCCGTCGGGTAAGGGTGCCAATCAAACATGTGAGCCTCGTTCAGCTTCGTGGCATCGAACGGGTAGTTTGGCAGATCCGCGGCAGAAAGCGACATGCCATCCGGTTCTGTTCTGGCCACTTCTGTGGTGCTGCTAACAATACGGCCGTCAACGACGAGCCGTTTGATCAGCCAGTGATCGCCGTTGCAGGTGATGCCTTGGTCAACGCAGGTTTTGCAGAGGTCGAAATCACCATCCTCACATGACGAGCAGTGATAGTGGACGTCGGTTGCATTTCCTTGGCAGGAGTTGCAGCATATGGCGAAGGAGTTGGTCTTCTGGTCGTTAGCTGGTTCGCATGTAAGCGCAGGTAGATGTGGCAGCTGTGGCAGCTCCGCACTGATGGCCGCGATATTGTCTTCCGCAAAAGGGAAGCACTTTGACAGCTGGTCCGTCAGGTGGACCACCTTGTCTGTCGATTCCATGACACGTCTGACATGACTGTCGAATTCGTCCTGTCGATTCGCCAGCAGCTTGGCTGCTTCGCTCAATAGTGTAGCATCATACCGTCTCGACATGGGCACCTGTGAGGATGAAGCTGTGGAAGGCGACAGCGAGCCGGTGGTGGGAGCTGTGACCGGGGCTTTGACGCCATCCTCGACAGCAGTTGCCTCCTTTGCGGGCTCAACATTTTCAGTGGCGGGATCGGACTGCGGAGTCGTGGCATCAGGCTGGGACAAGAGGGAAACGCGGAGCTTGAGCTTGGACTTTGCCTTGGCCGCTCGATACAGCTGCTTGTAGACAGGCATGTTGGAGACATCGAGCATGACATAGGCAGCCGCGGAATCCGAATAGCGCTCTATCATGATATTGGTTCCTACTGGGATATGAAGAAAGTTCCGAATCTAATCAAGCACAGCATCAGACCTCTGCTACTCAAAACACGGCGTCTCCGTCACTTGCAGGCGAAACTTACGTTGTCCTCGAGACGAAGAGGCGTCATCTCCCGCAGCGGCATCTTGGCCCGATGAATAGCTCCAGCAAAGGTCACCTTAACGGTGACCAAGGCGCTGGAGTTGGCGGTATGATTGGAGGCGGACATGTCGGCTGCAGAGCGGGACGTCCAGAGATGATTTGATAGCTTAGCCCTTGACGTTGGCCCTCTTTGGCGACCCAGGTCTTGGACGAATGTGACTGCACCGAGGTTATACAAAAGGTGATGATCACCCCAGAGTTGAGACCTGGCGATGCTGCTTGATTGCTCCTCTGGAGTAGAGGAAGAGGCACGCTAGCGGATGCCACCGTCCCCACAGGTGACGACGACGAGGGTGTGGGAGAGGGAGCGGAAGAAGCTCTGGTTACGGGTTGCCCTGAGCAAGAGAGCAGCTAAAGACGAAGGTCGAGGCCGACGAAAAGGCGAGTCACGTCGAGCAGCGAAATCAAAGTATTGAATGGGTAAGAGTTTGGGAAGAGAAGACGGTGGGCAAGAGAAGTGTTATGGTGTCGCGACAGGCTGTATATAAAGAGAAGATAAGGTGAGTGGGAGAGGGGAAACCCAGAGGAAAAGGGCGGGTGTGCTGGAGGGAGCCCCCAAGCCTTGAACGGAACAGCACGGTGGCGGAGACAGTGAAATCGGCGAGGGCACAGTGAGCTGACAATGTAGTGAATACTTGGGGTCCTATGGCTAGGCCAGCGAGCGAGCGCGTATCGACGACTGCACGCCCTGCGCACCCTTTTGGAGAGACTGTGCCCATTGCTACTACTACTAACCTACTAGCAGCAGTAGTATGACAGTATGACTACATACTTCAAGTCGTACCATACCTAACTTATAAGTATTATCCTCCATTTCTGGTGGTGGTAGTGGGCTCCGAACAAAACCTTGAGCCGAACGAAGGCACCCCATACTCCGTAGGTACCGACTGACCTTCCCCACGGGCATCGGTGCTGTGTGGCGGCAAGTCATGGACAGTTTAAGTGGATCATCCACTCATACATACCATATGGGTGGATGGTCTACCTAAACTGTCCATGACTTGGGCGGGCGGTGTCCAGTAACTAGTAAGCAAGGCGCTGTGGGGGTGGGCTCAGGAGACCCTCCCACTCGCACTGCACAGCTTCACCGGTCAAAGCACCCTTTCTCGCCATTCATGCATGCACGCAGAAGCCGACGAGGTCCATGCGTCTTCAGGTCCCCGAAACATCAAAGCACTTCCATACCTCTTGTGTCGATCGATCTGGACCGCCGACTGTAACGCAAATCTGAACGAGAGTCAGGGAGGGAGGTAGGGAGGGCGAGAGTGAGGAAGAGAGAGGATTCCATTCATCTCGTTCGACTGGACAACCGTCACCAACCGATCACGCCTCATGCCTCGTCCGCCCGAGTTTGCGTCGGCATCGTGTGACGACCAGGGGTCCGTCCGTCCATGACCGCCCGAGACGAGTTGCCTGCACCAAGGCGATGCCCGTGTCTGCAACAGGACACATTGTGACATTGTTCCTCCTTATCTCTCTGACCGACTTGGCCGTCGAGGCTGCCGTCACACCACGTAGGCCTACGTAGTGGATTACGTTCAAAAGCAACTAACAGCAGCAAACAGCCAATGACTTGTCGGCTCTGTCTGCATTCCCGTCTTTTACTTTTCCTCAGGTTGCACGCGCTCAGTCTAGCTTACCAACCTGGAGCGGGGTCAGACGGTGACAGGCGGTATTTGACTTTTCTTTTTGCTTGTTTGTGTTATTATTGTATGTCATTATTCACGCAGGAGCCGGCCTGTTCGTGGCCACGCACCGTCAAGCAGGGGTTTCCATGGGGGAGAGAGGCACAGGCGGCCACGAGGCTCACCCATCCATCCATCCATCCATCCCATCCATCTCCCGCTGTTCTCCGTCTGGTAACACGCCTGACGCCCTCGATACCACACATATGTACTCCGTACCTTATGTATGAAGGTATTACGTGCTAAAAAGTTGATACATGCCTGCCTGCCTACGTCCATCCGTTCGTGCCTTTGGTAATAGGGGGTGGGTAATCCATATGATCAATATCTGTCTACATACCTGTATGGTTCTGGACTGAAAGTATGTCGTCGATGGTTGGTCGCGTATGTCTCCGTACTCCGTACTTGTTTATTGCCCTGCGCCTTGTGCCAGATGCCGCGACAAGCAACGCAGTCAGCAACGCCACCCTCGACTTGATTCGTTGGAACAGACACGCAGAGAAACACCCTCCCGAACCCCTCACCATGTTCCATCTCGCCGATAGGCTCGTCAGCCCTACCTGCTGTGCCTGCCTGTCCACGCCTACCCTCCACGTACGACGTTTGCTGCCTTCTCGAGGCGTCCCCCCGACTTGGAGCTGCAACCAAACATCCCATCATTCGTTCTTCCTACAAGATCATGTTGCTCCAGTGCCCAATGATACCTAAACGGCTTGTGTACCACAGACGCCACCTCGTCCGCCTCACTCTGCCTGAGCCGTGCAACTTGTCCTACAGCTGGAACTTGATTCTGCCGGACCAGAATGTCATCGCCGGTATGCAACGCAGGACCTAATGCTCCCGTCTCGATACAACCATCCTGCTTTCTGACCATTCACGAAAACGATATTTGTTTTGATTAGTAGTAATATCCACTGGCTTTACGGGTCAGGTATATCCTTTAATTTGTGTGCAAAGTTATGACCCTCCCACATCTCCATAGGCTTCTTCATCCAGCCTGATTCGCCACCTTCAAATTGTAGAAGAACCTAGACCGCCTCACTCTCCCCATGACCTTGAGACACGTTCAACTTGTCTCTACGACGTAGTGGATCCTGACGACCTGTGCCGCAAAACATGGGTGGTATTATGAAATGCTATTTGAGTTCTACATCGCGTCGCCAAGAGACAACCTTCGACTCGACCCCTTCGACTCTGCCCAGTCGAGACTCTTAGAATCTAAGATGGCCCCATTTTAGCATCGTCGTCTGCTGCAGACGGATCGATAACTAGTAAGGTGGTCCGCAATAAAATAAGTGCATCGGGAAGAGGCAAAAACAATAATGGATCAGCAGATTCGTTGTTTCCAAAGGCATCTTCGAGAGCATAGGCAAGATGAGACTTCTTGCACAGAGGTCCTTCCGCCTTTGTGACACTGGAGAACCCGCGGGCCCATCCGAAAACCCCAATACAAAGTCACTCCATGTAGCCTGTCCCATGATACACCCAGAAACTCCAACGCCGACTGTATCCTCTCCGGAGGGAAGTAACCAACAATCGGCCAGTTCAAGCCCGTCCTTGAGCGGGCTTTGTCCTCCAATAGCCGCAACATAACGGGCGCCTCTCGCTGGGAGCCAGAGATCAACCCAACCAATGCAACCGTGTCCCAGCCCTGGCATCTTGTAAGGAACCCAACAAAAGTCCGAAATAAAACAAGGAATGAAGCAGGTGGTTAACAACATGGATTTTGATAGTCTTCAGTCAACAAGTGCTAGCAATACCCCACGATAACTAAACTTGATAGCACGATAAAGAGGAGGATTGGGAGGGAGGAGGTGGGCGAAGCCTGGCCTCGCGTCTTCGAACCGATCGCGTTCTAAAGAATAGGTATTGGATCGGGCCACAAGGGGGAGCTTCCATTATTAGTCGGGAAGTGGCAGTCAACAAGTCCATAATTCTAGTGTGGATAATAAACCATCCCGGGGCCGGTCTGAGGATAGTAATAGACGTCGGGGCTAGGGGTCACCATCCCGCCCATGCTCATGACGTTCGGCTGGTACTGGGGAGGACCTGAGTACGAAGGATAGGTGTTGACGGGCGGCGCCTGAGCCGCATCATAATAATACACCATGCCGTTCACTTCCTGGGCGACCAAGTTGGAGCCCGATGTCGATGCCTGGGCCTGGCCTTGAGTTGATGCTGGCTGCTCCGGTCGCGTTTGCGGCGTGAAGCTGTTTGCTGGGCCCCCTTGTTGCTCTGGCGGAGCGAAGGCGGGAGCCGCAGCCGACGGAGCCATGTTTGGGCCAGGGAATCCAGGTGAGTAGTAGTACCCCGGAGGGCCCTGAGTCGAATACGCCTGCGACGCGTAATATTGAGGTTGGTTGTAGGAATTGGGCTGGAAAGGCGCGGCGTGAATGGCCCGCTCGGGAATCTGAGATAACGGGGTGCCCGTTGAGTGGTGAGATTGGTACGAATGTCGGTGGCCATGTCCAGGCTGAGCGAGACCATTAGCCACTTGCGCTGGGACCTGCTGGTGGAATGCCTGCTGGAAGGCTTGGGGTCCTTGAGCCAGCGTGGGGGACTCAATATCCGCCACTGAGATATTCTTTTGCGGACGGGGCTGATGCATCGGGATCGAGCTGGGCCTGTTCTCCCGGATTGCAGGTTTTTGTGGGAGGGGGTGAAGCTGAGGCAGAGGAAGCTCGTTGATGGATGGCCCTGACGAAGCATCCGCCGACTGCCCAGGCCCGTGCGCGGGTTCCGCGTTGGATCTCGGCTCCGGCATTTCAGACCGAGCAGCAGGTGGCGGCAACCTCACAACCGGTCTGGTTGGATCCGCCTGCATCACCGATCGTGAGACAGTCGAGCCCGTCGAAGGCAAGAAGTCGTCGGGATCGTGAGTGACCGAAGAGCGTCGGCTGACGGGACCGGTTGGCGAGTACACACTACCAGCGTAGTAGCTCCCCCCGAAGACGCTCGTCTGTCTCGAGAAGCCGCCCGTAGAGCCCCAGGCAGATCGAGGTCTTCCACGCATGCGTTGCTGGTTTGGCCGCAGCGAGCGAGGGATGAATTTGAAGGACCTGTCAGAGGCTGGGAGGATGTAGCGTGGTGAGAAGTAGGGGATTGAAACGCGCACAGGCTTGTCGCTCCGCAAAGGCGGACGATGGTCAGGGAGCCTCGTGTATTGCCTGATGGCCATACTCAGGAGCACCGCGGCCGTCTTCATGTTGGGCAGGAACACCCGGACATGAGCATTGCCAATGTGCTTCTCTGTCGAGAGCGTGCGGTTGATGGGTGTGGAGCTGGGCAGGCCTTGGGATACGAAACCACTGCGGACTGGTGCCGACTGTTTCCAAGTTACTGGGCCAGGGCGATGAGCGGTGTTGTCGGTTATCCTATCGTGCATGTCGTGCTCCCACGGGGAGCTGGTCGTCGGGTCCGATGAATTATGCATTTGGCTGGATACTATCAGCAAACAAAGCCCTGACCGGCACGAGGAGGGCGCGAGAAGCAGATGAGAGCAGGGCAGCGATAACTCACCTGACAGGATAAATGGGTACGTGGAGGCCGCCACGGCCGCCGCGACCGCCTCTGCCTCTTCCCCTACCAAAAGGACGGAAACCATTTGCGGCAGGTCCACCATGCCGGTGGTCGTGCATAAAGAAGGCCCCGCGATTCGGCACAAAGGCAGGATCTTGATCTCTCCGACGTTTATACTCATCGTGGTCGTGACGACGGCGCTCAACATGCGAGGGGGGCGGTGGCGGCATGGCCGAAGCAGACGATACGACTATGGGAGCAGAGGGCGACTTGGGCGGTAACGGAGCAGCCTCGCCGGGAGGTACCTCTCCGGTCGAAGTCTTCTTCTCACCGACAGTCGATGCATGCTGCAGTCCTTCGGTATCGGACAAATGTTTCCTGTTGGCGTTGGAGCCTTTGTCTCTGGCAGGTTTTGAGGTCCCATTCGTCGGCTCCTTGGCACTGGGCGAGGTTGGTGACGCTTCGTCGATGTTGCTCGTATCACTGTCCTTGCCGGCATCGTCATCGTCGGTGGAGGAGCCGTCGGTTAGGGACTCGTCGTCGAGATCGAGTGCATCTGGCCGGCCATCTTCGTCGCCTTCATCCTCAACACGACGGCGACGGCCGATCCTTGTGCGCCGCGGTGGCCCAGCCATGATGTCGATACGCACCGTCTACTGGCGCAGAATGACGGGCAGATGCGGCGTCGGTGGCAGCAAGCGACTATGTAGCTGGACGCAGCATGCGGCGATGACGATGAAGGCGGACGAGAATCGGCCACAGGAGAAACGACGACGCAGACAAACCACCCGACGACGCAATGGCGTACGAGGGAAGCGATAGGAGCGGGAGAGTTGTTGCCCAGGTGTGCTCAGAAAAGTTTCCACCCAATATTTGCCGTTGACACGAGAGGGCGCCAAGCAAGTAAAAGGGCTGGCAACCTCTGAAACAGAAGCTTGAAGCAAAGCAGAGAGTTGTTGAGCGCAAAGAGGGGATACTTCAAAGCGTCGAAGCCCTGCGTAGGAGGAAGCAGGTGAGGTGTCCAAAGTATGGCGTCGGGCCTGGCTGTCTTGCGATAATGTTGATGGGTGGAGAAAATATATGGGAGGAAGAGAGCAGGGTTTTGACAGAGTTGGATCGACGAGCCACATCATGCATACCTAAATCCGTACCAGAGACGTACGTACATACAGGTAGACGGGCCGGGGCTCAGCCGGCCGCACTTGTACAACCACTTACAGGTATTACTACTACTAGTCCGGTGTCGTGGACAGTGCCTACAGGCAGCTGGTATTCCCTTTCTCTTCTTTGTTCACGTCCTGTCCGAGATAACGGGAAACTTGGCTTTTTTTTAAGTCGCCTAGTTCAGCTCAAATCGACGATTGCTTTCTCTCACACCAGCCATGACCAGACTTAGCTCGTCCAGCTTGCTTTCTTGAATGACTAAGCTAGCCTCCGAGGTCCTGGCGTACCTAGAGTTTGTGACCGAGTCTGGACATTGGCCGTGTGCCCGTTCCCAAGGAGTAATTTCAGCCTAACCTGGCATCAGCAAAACATGCGTCACAACTTCACAAGGGCGTGGGAGAGAAAGCCACGTAACATCAACTGTCGTTTAAGCGCGATGCGGTGCACGTTTCTGATAATGTTGAAGATGCCAACACCAAGATTCAGTCGGCCAGTCGCGACATTGATGTTCGAGGGCGCGTGGATCGAAGGCGATACGTTCAAGTAGGTAAACATCGCGTCTTGGGTAATTCTGCATCAGGCCGAGTTACGGGTCGAAAATGGACATACCTGTAGACGACGTCTGTGATATATTTCACTCACATGTGCGCTCGGCCCCTGTTTCAAGATATTATGTCTAATGGAAGATGATAGGGCGGTGGACTGGCTAGGGAGAGACTGTGCTGCTGTCCGTGTTGCTTCAACAAGATTCACTATTGAACAATAAGCTCAGGTTCTTGGATGTACTAGCTATAATCCGCTAGCCTGAACAGCCCGTCTTCTATTGATGGGTCCCCTTCTGTGCGGGATCACGAACTGCTTAGGATTATGATGTGCTGGCGCTACAAGGTCTTGGTGGTCCGATACGAATCATCGGGAACATGAGTCCACTGGCTGCTATTGACGCTTTGCTAGCCCTACCCTGGCCACTGTATAGTAGCAATCAGGCCTTGCCTAATGATAGTAGCTTTCCAAAGCCTGTTTGGCTGATGAACCGTGCACGTCTTTCAGATATGCGGGAACAGCTATGTACTTAGTTAGTCGTGTGTTTGGCAAACGAAGAGCGGACTTGGTTTCAGCAGTCTGCGCCGTCGCCTGCAGGAACATCGTTCAAGCGAGCCTGCATCAAGGTGACGTGAATAACTTGGAGCTATTCCATATTTCCTATCCATCAAATAAAGCAAACTTAACCATAGTGCAAAAGTAGTCTCAATCTTACGAGCAGCCAGAGCCAAGACCGTTCTTTGGTTGCCTCACCTGCCTACAGGCTACCGGTATGTTCGTTGATGGTGAAGCTCGATGCTCCACCACAATTTCTCATCTTCCTTCTTTCGAAATGCCGTCAACCCCGTCTCTCGAAATCGCAAACCTCATCACGCGGATCAATCAAATCACAAGTTCATGGGCCAAACCTGTCTGAAAGTTTCTGGATACGCACAGATGGGCAATAAGTCAACTCCCGCGACTGGATCGAAGCTCAGCACTACCGAGGACGTTCAGAGGCCTACGCAGTTTCGAGACCACCAACAACGCCTTCTCACCATTTTCTCCTCAGCCTTTCAGCACGTTCTGACATCCGCCCACTTACCCAATCTCCTACAGCAAATCAAGCAATCCCTGTTCCAGCGCGATTTTGCCGCCGCATTCGGTAGTCCAGACCGTCTCGAGGCATACGCTGCACGATGGAGTCCCACCCGAGCTTTATGCTATGCCCAAGTGATGAGAAGCATGAGCAGCGCTGTAGATGAAATGACTTGGAGGGATGATGGGGAACGTCTAGAGCAAAACGCCGTCAGGATGCTCTGTCTAGGAGGTGGTGCTGCCGAACTTGTCGCATTCGCTTCCTTTCTTCACGACACGAATCGCAGGGGCGTTCTGACTCTCCTGGACGTGGCGCCCTGGTCTCATGTGACGACACAGTTGTTTTCGCACCTTGTCAACCCTCCTGTCCTTTCCAAGTACGCCTCCGCCGCAGCTCGCGCCTCCAACACACCGCTTTTGCGAGACTCGCAGCTTGAAATGACATTTTCTCAAACCAATGTCTTGGCTGAGTCTACACCTGCCTCTGGGCGAGCCTTTGTACCAGCCGAATTCAAAACGAAACCTTGTGTCGTTACGCTATTATTTACCTTAAATGAGCTATATACGAGCGAAGGTGGCATTTCCAAGACCACAGCGTTACTGACCAACTTGGGTGACCGACTTTGCCTGGGAAGCCTCTTGCTTGTCGTAGATAGTCCCGGAAGCTACTCCGAGGCGGTTGTGGGCAAAGGTGACGGAGAGAAGAAGAAACGTTATCCGATGCAGTGGCTGATGCATCACACTTTGACCCGAGAGCGAGAGGGTTGCGACTATGTCTGGGAGCGAATCAGTACCGAGGATTCGGAGTGGTTTCGACTTCCCGAGGGATTGTCATATCCGATTGCTCTTGAAAACATGAGATATCAGAAGCACTTATATCGAATGCAAAGCAGATAGCAGTGCAATGCAACAATGTGTATTCGACGAGCATCGCTTTGCAGCGGTTGGGGTGACAAAGGCGTGCCTGGTAATGGCCTGGCAGCACGTAAGCACTCGATTACATCTCAGTCCGGGCAGTTGACTAGGACTCGGTCACGCCAACCTTTACGTGTCAATATATCAGGCCCAAACCAGCTTCTTGATAGAGTGGCCCCATTGTTCCAGTATTCCCGTGTTCTTTTTTGCCTCTTGCAGCGAGATGATTTCACCCTTCTCTATCATCGGACTTTCATCCGACTCCTGCCTCCTCGGTTGTGCCGCCAGCGCTACGCGCTCGATCTCGGCGCATATCGTGACTACCAGCTGTATTTCCGTCTGCTGAGGGGTCGCCCCGGCCGCGGTCATGGAAGAGTCACTGTACAGAGCTTTCAAAGCCAGCTTCCGTACGGACGGCGTTCTTGATTTGCCCCCCAAAAGACCAGCGAATGCAGTCTGATGGTTGGTCTCATCGCCGCTCTGCGATGCCACTTTTGGTTCTTTGGATTCAACATCGACCAGCGCGGATAGCGTCCGAGTATTTGTTCTGCGAATGTTGCTCTTGCCTGGCTGGTACGAGACGACAAAGCCAACATTCTTCAGTTCATCCATGTGCCGGGCTGCAACGGTGGAAGTGATATAGGTCCCGAATTTTATACCCAGAACATTGGCGAGATGTACTCGCTCGAATGAGAAGACCTTGTCCAAGTCCCAGTCAAATCGGCAGAGGTATATTGCCGCATCCGTCAACAAGAGGACCGATTCTTCCATGGGCCATGGTTTAGTTGTGTCATTGGCTTGAGGACTCAAGAGCACCCAGCCTCCTTGAATCTCCTCGTTAGAGTCAGCCACGACCCGCTGTTGACATAGTCCGATGGCTCGTTGTCTCATGCCTTCCATGGACACAGCAGGGTCTTTGGTCATCATGTCTGATTCGAATTCATCGAAAACCTTCTCCGACACATTTCCCAGCAGGAAATCGATAGCGGCCTGACTGAAGTAGTCGTTTACCATTCTGTGTACATGTCAGTGATAGAGGACTTTGGGATTGCCAGATACGTGCCCTTACCCGCTGTAGAAGCGCGCAACAGACAGGCCAAGGTCATTCAGCGCGCCCTTGTAATCCCTCTTTCTTGTCCGTGTATAGTCACCTTTCATTGCGGCCGTAGAGGCATATTGTTTGGAAATCGCGTCGCCGTTGTCAGCCCAGAGCGTGTTAAACCATACCGTCTCTTGGTCTGCTTGCGCGCTCATATCGATACTATCCATCTTGAGTTGGGAATCCAGCATGTGTCTCGCAAATGAGCTTTGGCACACGTTCGTCCTGTCAAGGCAGTCCATGCAATTGGTTCTCAGAACCCCCTTCTGCTTGTGAGCTACGAGGCCGTCTTTCTGTATCGTACTGCCGAATTCCCCCAGCTTATTCCGCATCCTCAGCAACAGCTGGCTAACGTTCTCAAACTTCATTCCGCGACAAGCTTGATGAAAATCAAACCACTCAAACTCGTATGTCGATTCGCTCGTCATGACTTGATTCAAACTTTCGATGGCGTTCCGGTATTGCGTGCCAATCGATCCTTCCGTGCCATGTTTTTCCACTAGATTCACAATCTGTAGCATGCCGTAGCGGTTGGACAGCCTCTCAAAGTGCTTCTGACAAGCTTCATAATTCGCCTCTTTCGAGTGTTGCATGACCGGGGAAGGCTTCAGGGAATAAGCTGACTGCGTGAAGAATAATGGAATACTTCCGCGTATCTGTACGAAAGACTGTATTACGGACGATGGGTCCCACGTAGGCGATGAAAGCAACTGCTCGGTTTCCACCATGTTGGCCGAAAATCCATCCTCGTTGACTCCTCGGCGAAGGTACCGTAACCCAGCTCGTCTGGTGGAGCGACGTGAGATGAGAGTCACAAGATACTTCCTCTCTGATGATCTGAGTTTCCTTGATTGCCGAGGTCGCTCAGAGGAGGGCGACGCGGGAAGCGACTCGGGGGAGGAGAGATTGCAAAGCTCCACCGAATCAGGACCAGTTTCATCCGTTTGAGGCGGGTCAGAGTCGACTACAAAAGCACGTTGGCCGACAAAGCCTTGCATCAGAGGCAAAGAAACGGCATCTTGTCCTGCGGCTGTGAAAGGCTCCAGGATGTGCTTATTCCAGAAGAAGTTGCCCTCAACTTGAGCGTGGAGACCAACATCAGGACGTGGAAGCAAAGCAGCTTCCGAAAGATTGCGAGTAATATCCACATCATAGGAAAAGTAGAAGCTCCGGGACGATCCGAACAAAACCTGTACGGTGCGTAACAACTTTGGCAGCAATGCTGATACCTGAAGCTCGCCACGGTAATCGTCAGCAATAGGCGTCGGACGAGCAGACGAGACGGCTGCCTCTTCTGATTCAAGTGTCTGTTTGGGTTCGTGAATACTTAGACCCAAAGATTTCCTCTGGTCCATGGTCCATCCGCTCCGGCTGAACCAACGCTTTGCAAATCTTCCATAGCCTCCCTTCCGACGAATGACGTCTTCGGCGATACTACTACTACGGAGGGGAGCAAATTGCGCTTGACTCTCGTCAGTCATGGCATCTTGAACTTCATCAGCCGAAGCATCAGAATGGTAAAAGTCTTCGTCAACGCCGTCGGACTCATCACCCGATGTATCAGAGGAAGGGGATTGCTTCTGTAGCAGGGCAGCTGTTCGTCGAATCGATTCGTCTGCATCCCGCCTGCAACTGCATGGCGTGACAGCCACCTCCGTGACAACGTAAATGGGATGGCCAAAGATCTGGGCTACTTGCTGTCGTCTAATAATTGTGACCAGGTAGGACAGGCGAGAGACTGTGATGAGTCCTAGGTCAAACAAGTTAGCCGTCGACCGCTCCCTGATTAGGAGCGACTCGAGAAGCTGTTGCATTACCTATAAGCCCGAATGCCTCGAACACTGGGTCTGATTTAGCTGCATGCGGTGCTTGGTCACGAGGGACAGCAGTTATAGCGGCGTCACTGTATCGGACTCCAACTGGCTGGTCCGGTTTCTGCCCTTTGGATGGCAATGGCCGAATGACGAGACCGTCCGCTGCAGCGCAAATGGAGATCTTGCGTGCGAGTCCCGGCATCGTGCGTATCCCAGCAGCCCTCGCAAATGACAAGAGGGTAGGTACCACGAGCGGGAAGGCAACAAAAGTACTCCGTAATGATTACGAAGTGGCAATGCAGCTCATATTCACGAGCTGGTGAGCCACGTAAGCAGAAGAGTCAAGTTTTGGCGTTGTCGCGAGGAAATGAGCATGTCTTGACGCAATTTCTATGCTGGGATCGATGTGAGGTCAAGCGTCCGTAGGCAGTCAGGCAGCCAGCAAGCAATAGCAGGTTCTTGGATATTGGGGACAGTAATACCAGAATGGGCAGGTGGAGAAACGTCATACTTGTAGAGCGGTTGCTGTTGCCAGCCTCTCCGCTCCGGCCTACCCTGCGTCAAGTGTTGACTACACCTGAAGCGCAGTCCCTGTCGTTTTAAAGGCCCAAAACGTAGCATCATCCAAGATCAAAGGCCCGTGTAGTAATGCCATGTAGGACTTGCTAAGGCGGGCTTGGGCACTACTCTGAAGGATGGGTACAGTTGATATGCGGTGTCGGAGTCCTGCTTGCTTTTCGATGGCAAACACTCATCTGACCGGCAGACCGCAATGGCAAACCCGCCCCAGTAATGGCAACTTCAAAATTGTGTTGTGATTACGAGGGTCCGTGGCCAGGAAATGTCCTAAATATGTCGAAAGCGAGATATAATTACTTGGACCCTGCTCAGCATTGTTTTTGAGGTCATTGTCAAGCCTCTCACAGTACGTGTCAAACGTGCGCGAGGAGTATTCAAGGCATAGTCCCAGGCTTCGTTCTTCGCATACTGGTTGTGCTTTGAGCGATGAATCTGTCCACCAGCTGCCATGACGAGTACAGTAGTATGACTCTTCATTTCAGCAAATATGACTGCTCAGAGTCCATGATCACGAAGTATTAATGCGGCGCCAACTCAGGGGGCCGGCTATTAGCCGTCCGCGGCAAGCAGCTGTATTACGTAACCCTGCAGCGTGCGGCAAAACTCTAGCGTGTCCAAGCTGATCCTGAACAGCCAGCTTGAAGCAACGAGTCCATTCCTCTCCATTCACCACCCGCATCTCGACTGGATCCGACGTCAACGGCTCAGTCCACGACAGCATCGCTCAAATTTTGCTGCCGAGCTCATATTCGTCCTTTTGTCACAGTCTCCTAGCTTCTCGCGCTTTCGCTCGACACGCAAACAACCGCCAAGATGGTCTCCGAATTCTGGTACGTCAGCGCGCCTCCTCCCTCCCCGTTTGCCCGCTCCGTGTAGCTTTCGCCATCGTCGTGAAGGCTTCGCCTAGCTGCACATGTATCTATATGCATCTCGATGTAAAGCGTCTCATGAAGTCTAC
Source organism: Torrubiellomyces zombiae (assembly GCA_018831705.1). Taxonomy (NCBI): domain Eukaryota; kingdom Fungi; phylum Ascomycota; class Sordariomycetes; order Hypocreales; family Ophiocordycipitaceae; genus Torrubiellomyces; species Torrubiellomyces zombiae. Next base: position 40,737 of record JADHZA010000088.1, on the reverse strand, counting down.
CTGAACTAACCTCTTTGTTCCTTCCAGCCCGGTCTATGCGGTTAGTCTGAGCTCCTCGCTGGTCGACGGTCACAACCGAAGCATCGATCATCGCCACCTGCCGCCCGCGATCGATGAATAGTTGAACCAAGCTAATCTTCGCATAGCCCTTCTTTGGTGCCATGGGATGCACCTGCGCTATTGTCTTCACTTGTCTGGGCGCCGCCTATGGCACCGCCAAATCAGGTGTCGGTATCGCTGCCATGGGTGTCCTGCGCCCTGACCTCATCGTGAAGAGTCAGTCTTTTGTCCTTCGTGTCATGTGCTTGCAAATTGCTGATGCCCGTTAGACATCGTTCCCGTCATTATGGCTGGTATTATTGGTATTTACGGTCTGGTCGTTTCCGTGCTCATCTCAGACGGTCTCAAGCAAGAGCTCCCTCTCTATACTGGTTTCATTCAGTTCGGCGCTGGTTTGTCTGTGGGCCTGGCCGGTCTGGCCGCAGGGTTTGCCATCGGTATTGTCGGTGATGCCGGTGTTCGTGGAACTGCACAGCAACCTCGTCTCTTTGTCGGCATGATTCTCATCCTCATTTTCGCCGAAGTCTTGGGTATGTTCCTCGGAAATGAACCACCCGCTTCCGTGTCTTGGCGCATTTTAACATTATCTGCAGGTCTTTACGGTCTCATCGTTGCTCTCCTGATGAACTCAAAGGCGGCTGAGGGCAAATGCACCTAGACACAAGTATGCGAGAAGTATCGGAACGGCGATTCGACAACTGTATTTACCTGCCAGGTGTGTCGTTCGGTATGAGAGAAACTTGCAGAAGGTGACCAAGAAATGCTTTGCTCATCCTGTACCGGCAATAAGGGACCGGGGAAGGGCATTGATGGGTGGTAAATGAGTATTCCGAGTTCGACCGTACATGTATACTACTTGGCAGGACGGATATGGCGAGTGGTTTGCTTATAGATGGCGATGGGGGACGAATCAAGTGTAGTCTCGATGCTCATTTTCTCATAACAACAGTTTCCTTGGCGTCACTGTCAGCTTGCTGCTCGCAACCTTGACAATTTGCCTGTGCTTACGTGTCGAGAATATGGCGCGGCCAAAACCGCGTAAAATTATTTGCATTACAATTATTGTATCAATACCGCAAATCTATCTGTCTGTACATGATTCGATGTCTCCAAAGCTAACTTGCCCCTGGGGTATAACCCTTCATAACCTGTCCTCAGGGGACTATGTATTAAATTTTCACATACCCTGGTTGAAAAGAAATCTAGTCATATGTAATGTGCGCCGTGAGAAGGAACTGACGCCCGTTGTCCAAAATGAGGCTTATGGAGCAGTGACGAGATTCAAGTAAGATCTTCTTTCTCTTATCGTCCAGCTTCGAGAAGTGAAACCTCGTATCTTCATGTCGCCTGGAATACGTGCCCCGTTTTCAAATTAAATCACGTACTGGATGATGCGGGATCAGCTATGAAGTATGAAGAGTTGACAACAGAAAGCTTACCGGAATAAATAGATATGGAACCTGTCGCTCGTACTCAAGCCAGTACTTGCCGTATTTGGTACGGCAGCGATGGATATCGCGCGCCGCCCGGTGAATAATCATGACGGTGAAAAAAACAGGATAGAACCAAGGAAATGGACTCCTGCACAGAACCAAACATATTAGCCAAGGGCACATGGTATGGAAGTATGCCGTGTGATCCCATGGGGACGAATTACGTACTTGAAACCGGTGATCAGGCCCCAGGAGATGGCGAACCAGGTGTCGGCGGTGTAATGAATCTTTCTCGCAAGACCATACCAACCATCGACCAAGATGGGCCCTTGAGGTGTCTTAATCATCTTGGGGTTATGGATGGTTTGCCACGGCACCTGTGGGAAGGTGTTTCGTTTAACAAGCTTGTTGTTCTCCATGGCACGGAACCGATTTTTCTGGCTGTTGCAGCTGTCCCACACCCAGTACCAGAACAGATAGGCCAAGTAGATCGCAGACAGGACCCAGCGGTTCCAGTGATACTCGGCCGGGTCATGGTTTGCCAGGAAAATGGTGCAGTGACAGTACGAGAGAGGCACGCCCGAGAGGTTCCAAAAAATGAGCATGAAGCCCCATTTTTCGTAGTAGATGTCCCTGTTTCGAGTTAAGTCAAGCACACTAGAGAGTATTCAAAGCGTCTTACCATGAGCTGATGATGAGTTCTTCGCCCTTGGCGCAAGCGTTGGCATAGAGATAGTGTGCCATGACTAGAAACATGACTTCACCCGAAACATAACCATATTGCTCGTACTGCCTAGAAGCAGCCCCTAGACTAATGATCAAGAGGAAGTACCAGGGAAGACGAACTTCACAGAACATCTTGAAGTCCAGGATACCGAACATGCGAGGATTCAACTCGGCTCCCATGAAGAAGTCGTAGATGGGGTAGCCAGTCATTCGATGCTGCTTGCCCCTCCAAAGCGCGGAGAAATAAGCCCCAAAGCTCACGAGAAAGCCACTGATGATGGAGACGGAGAGAAGGGGCCCAAATTCGTCGATGGCCTGGTGCAAGCGCCAGATGCCAGTGAAATGAAGCAAAGACAGCGCGGCCAGTGTAACATATAGAGTGGCGTAGGCGTTGCAGAAGTAAGGCAATTGCTTGCCTCCCTCGTGCGGCAGAGGCTTGCCCCAACCCCAAACACCGGGGAGCCAGCAGTAGAAGGCGCACTGGAATACGAGGTACGACCAATACCACAGCCAAGCCTTGGCGTGAGGAAAGGCACCGGTGTAAACGAGCTTGACGAGATGCGACGCAAAATCACTCCAATTCTGCCCCGGCTCCCTGGTCGGAATCTTGCCGTCGTAATACGTCGCGCCCACCCACATGTACCACATGAGGAGTGGAAAGAAGACCATCAAAGCCAAGGCGCCTAAGGAGCCACCGAACTCGAACTCGCCTGAATAGTCCACCTTGGGATCTTGACCCTGCCTCCATCCATCTATCAGTACTGGCTCCAATGCCTCCACTGGTATACTCTTTGCCAAGCCGTTGGTGAGTTTGGCGGTGGAAGTCGTTTTGCCGTTGGCCTCGTTTTCGTCTATATCGTCATCGAGATTGCCCGCGGCGCGGCGTCGGCGAACAGGTTTTGAGGGGTTTGACGTTTCTGCGGCCGAGCTCGAGTCGTTCTCGGCGTCAGAAACGCCCAAAGGGAATGATGACTGCCTCCGTGACGATCGACGTACTGCCGTCGGTGTCTCTACCATCCCATCGAACAGCTCCTTCTTCCTAGAATAAGGATTAATACTTGAGCCAGGCGAAGGACGGTATCATATTCGCCCAAGGAACGTATCATGGAGCACTCGGTGAATCGAGAGCAATTGCCGTCACCCACCTTGGCGTCTGCCGTAGAGAATACCTTGACATTGCAAGAGTCGGTGTGCCCCTGGCTGTGTCCGCTATGAGTCGCGAGGGTGGAATTGTAAGGAGTTCGCCGACAAAAGTATCCAAGGCGTCAAACAAGCATGTAAAATGACATGCGAAAATGCCGGCAGCTGAAGGAGTGAAGCCACGGTACGAGCAATGGGAAACGACACGAAAATTGTTGGATGTGAATTAATTATGGATAGCGGTCCGACCCCGGCAAAGATTTCGCATGGCGCCGGCGGAACGCAGCCTTGGAAATTGCGGCCGAACAGGCCCAAGCAGTTGGTTGTGCAGGTTAGTGCTTGTACCGATGGCAGTACTGCAGGTCCCGGTATGCACAGTTCTAATGGACCACGTCTTGCAGCTTCACATGTAGAGTACATTTATATTTACGTTATGTCTGTCTTCACTTCAGTGTCATCTCGTCTGGAGGATATTTCAGGGATCCTTGTCTGGGACAAAAGTTTGGCGAAGAACTACATCGTACCGGTGGTTGGGAGACGCAGTGTCATGGAGGCACGCGAGCAGACCAGGAAGCTTTGGGCTGAGACGGCGGACATTTGACGGCCTGCAAATTCGGGCTCGGGACTTTGCAGACAAAGGGGCCTACAGAGCCTATCGGGTGCCCTGAGACTCCAAGGTTCAATTTTGTTTTTGCCCCCACGGCCCCTCTTCCAGAGACTATTACGGGGCACAGGTGTGGACACAATACAGCCCAGATACATACTGGTAACACTGTGCAAGGTCCGCGTAGCACTGACAGCTGCTTCTGCACCCGCTTGAAGTATGTACCCAGGCAGTATCTTTCACCTCCCGTTAGACCCTTGCGAGTCACCAGCGGAACCGAGCATTTGGTAAGGTACGGTAATCAGCTACGTAACTTATGACTTAATCTCGGCCTGCACCCTGTACATACATGAAGGAAGTAGACGTAATACACGTACTGCAGGTCATTGGCAGAGTAGAAGAAAAAGAAAAAGAAGTTGAGAATTATCATCGGCCAACCAGCTTCCCACATTTTCTATTTGGTCAATTGACTCCCTTCCCCCCAAAGAAAAGAATTCAGAGTGCATGATCACGACGCATGGAACAATTACACTAATACGGCGTGGTCAAATGGTTACTCAGTCGCCGTCGTAACCTTGTGCAAGCTAGCCAGAGTCTCCGACCCAAACCGTCCGCGCTCCACTCATTAGGCTTGCTTCTCAGGACCGCGTCTGGCCACTATCTGGTCGGGCAGAGCAGTACCGAGCGAGCTGGAGACGAATCCCGTTCGTTACATTGTCCAGCTGTCTTGTGTTTTGGAAGCTGCCAAGTAATTTCTCATCTGAGGCGCATATTACAAAGGCACTGTTTCTGTTATGCTCGAATCCCCTATTCTCATCTTCGAGTCGGCAGCTTGTACAACACGATCACGAGTAATGTTGCGAAGGCCAGAATGAGAGAAGATCGCAAAGAGAGCCCAGTCTCTCTCGGCAGTCACCACGCTCAGCAAACTCCTGCAGCTCAGCCTGGAACACCTACGCAGCCTTCGCTTCCTACGCCTCCGCAACTCCTGCTCCATCCTCCCACCATCGAGCGAGGACAGACAGGCATCGACGCTACACAGGGTATTGAAGCACGGGACTATTGGAATGGGGGTCGCATACATCAGGATGTCGCCCCTACCACAGAGGGCACGGCTCAAGCTCTCGTGACACCTCTGCTCCCTCCTGGTGCTCCAGCAGGCAGTGGCCGCCAGCCTGGCGATGACAACAACGATGACACGCCAACCCCTGATCTTGGCATCAAAAATGTCCAGTTCGCGCCATCGACTCCGCGACTCATCTCGCCCCCGCAATCTCATGCTCGTCAAGATTCCTGGGACAGTGGCCCTGAGACCCCCGGCCGATCCAAAAGCTCATCACTCATGTCCAAGATTCGAGCGCTTTCGATAAATCCAGGCAGCCCGACTACGAAATCGCCCGTGCCTCCAGCCCTCCCTTTCGAAAATGTTGCAAAGAACTCTCCAGGCGCCACGCGTCCTGGAGGCAGAGCTCCGGACACGCTGGCGGAGGAGCATTCGGATGCCGACGCCGATGTCGAAGAGACTGCCGATGAAGCTGCCACCTCGGATCAGAACCTGTCGAAAAAGAAGAAGCGCAGGATGCGGCATCTAAAAAGGGGTTATACGTCTACACCGTCCACGCCTAAGCGATCTGAGTCAGAGTCCTGGAGCGGGTATAACCGTCTGCTCAGGCGTAGAGCCAGCATGCCTGATACGTCTTTAAGTCAACAAACCGAGCAGGTCATGTCGGAAGGCGAAGCGCAGCCTCGACATCGTTCATTCAGGAGGGGCCACTCCTTCATGGGAACCAACACCCAACATACGGATGACGAGCTGGGCGAATTGGATAGATCTGCTGTGATTGGCCGCCGCGGAGGACATCTACGACGTATCACTGTCTTTGGTGGAGGTGGTGTGTCTGACGGCGATGCTGTGACACCGAGGCGACCATTCTTCAACTCGGAGCGTGCTTCAAATTACGGAGCGCAAAAGTGGAAACAAGTAAAGAGCACGCTCAAACTTCTTCGACAGAAGAAGGAGGAGCGGTTCGATTACTTCAAATCGGCCGAGCTCATGGCCGAGCTACGAGCTGGCGCCCCCGCAGTGTTGATGCTTGCCAGCATGATTCAGCGTGATGAGCATGGGAATAAGAAGATCCCAGTTCTTCTGGAACAGCTCAAGTTAACAATCAAAGACAGCTACCCGATGCCTGAAGACGACAAGGAACGCCATTGGATCTTTACCATCGAGCTGGAATACGGCAGCGGGCCGAGTCGTATGAAGTGGGCTGTGACGCGGACGATCAGAGATATATACAATCTGCATTTTCGATACAGATTTGCCCGCAGGAACGAGAAATATTTGCCTCGACGTCTGGATCTCGGAGCCCGCCCAAAGCAACCCAAGTTTCCATACTCGGCCTTCCCCTATCTCCGCCGTGCTCGCGATAAAGGGGACGAAAGCGAGGAAGAGGACCAGGTTAGTGTCCGTGGAGTAGAACTTGGTGGCGAAGAGGCCGCAGAGGGTGTCACAAGTGGCCCTGAGGAACGGCCCCAGGCCTTCAGGAAGAAATCTCTCGCCAATCTCTGGGGCATGCGAAGACGGTCGACCGGGTACACAGATCCCGGGGAGATGTCGCAGGTCGAAGGCTATCCGGCTGTCTTGGACGTTGCTACGCGACGACAACGCTATGTGGAGAAGCAACGCAAGACCTTGGAGAGGTTTCTTGCAGAGATGGTCCGATGGCTCATGTTCAGAGCCGACAGCAATCGTCTTTGCCGATTTCTTGAGCTATCGGCGCTTGGCGTAAGACTTGCGGCAGAAGGCAGCTACCACGGCAAAGAAGGCTATCTACACATCCAGATGGCTAAGGGCCTGGATTTTCGCCGCGTACTGACTCCGGCCAAGGTCATTTCTCGTCACAGCCGCAAGTGGTTCCTCGTTCGACAGAGCTACATAGTATGTGTCGAGTCGCCCGAGAATATGAACATCTACGACGTGTATCTTGTGGATTCAAAATTCAGCATTGCTTCCAAGAAAAACCCCCTGAAACCAAAGAACATCAAAGACAAGGACAAAGAGATTGATCTGACGTTGGACGCGCCTCCGGAGAAGCATCACACCTTGACATTGCGAACCTCGGAGCGCAAAGTCCGATTATTTTCGAGCTACCAGGCCGTCATGAAGCAATTCGAGGAATCAATCAACGAAATGCTCAAGCAGACTGCGTGGTACGGGAAGAAACGTTTCGACAGTTTCGCGCCCGTCCGAACTGGTGTTTTCGCGCAGTGGCTTGTGGATGGCCGTGACTACATGTGGAACGTTTCCCGCGCTATCAACATGGCGAAGGATGTCATTTATATCCACGACTGGTGGCTCAGCCCAGAGTTGTACATGAGGCGTCCCGCCTGCATCAGCCAAAAGTGGCGATTGGATCGTCTTCTGCAGAAGAAAGCGAGGGAAGGTATCAAGGTCTTTGTCATCGTCTATCGCAACGTGGAAGCAGCAGTTCCCATCGACTCCGAATACACCAAGTTTTCCTTGCTGAATCTGCACCCCAACATATTCGTTCAGCGGTCGCCAAACCAATTCAAGAAGAATCAATTCTTCTTTGCTCACCATGAAAAGATCTGCATCGTGGACCACGACGTCGCGTTCTTGGGTGGAATCGACCTGTGTTTCGGCCGCTGGGATTGTCCGCAACACCCCATCGTTGACGATAGGCCCACAGGGTTCGAAGTGACTGAAGAGCCAAAAGATGCGGAGCATTGCCAGCTGTTCCCCGGAAAGGACTACTCGAACCCCAGGGTCCAGGATTTTTTCAGGCTCAATGAGCCTTATGAAGAGATGTACGACCGCAGTAAGGTCCCCCGGATGCCCTGGCACGATGTGTCGATGCAGGTAGTGGGCCAGCCGGCTCGCGACTTGACTCGACATTTCGTGCAACGGTGGAACTACTTGCGTAGAGGCCGGAAGCCGACTCGTCCCCTCCCCTTCCTGCTGCCGCCTCCGGAAGCCAAAATCGAGGAGCTCAAGGCCTTGGGGTTGGCTGGTTCCTGTGAGGTCCAGATGCTACGTTCTGCCAGCACCTGGTCCCTGGGCATCGATGAGACTGAGCACAGCATACAAAACGCTTACGTGAAGATGATCGAGGATTCCGAGCACTTCATCTACATGGAAAACCAGTTTTTCATCACCAGCACAGAGGCCTACAATACCAAGATCGTGAACCGCATCGGCGACGCTTTGGTGGAACGCATTGTTCGCGCGCACGAGAACGATGAAGATTGGCGCTGCGCTATTGTGATACCTCTCATGCCCGGCTTTCAGAACACAGTTGACGAGCAAGAAGGGACAAGCGTGCGGCTGATTCTCATGTGCCAGTACCGAAGTATCTGCAGGGGCGAACAGTCCATCTTTGGTCGACTCAGAGCCGCTGGCATCGATCCCGAAGAGTACATCGGATTCTATTCACTAAGGCAATGGGGCGAGATGGGAAATGATGTCCTGGCCACGGAGCAGCTATACATTCACGCCAAAACTATAATTGTCGACGACCGAGTCGCATTAATAGGATCGGCCAACATTAACGAACGCTCCATGCTCGGCTTCCGCGACTCGGAATGCGCTGCAATCGTACGTGACACTGACATGATCTGGTCAACCATGGCTGGCAGACCCTATCGCGTCGGGCGTTTTGCGCACAACTTGCGAATCCGATTGATGCGTGAACATTTGGGTTTGGACGTTGATGCCATCCTGGAGCAGGAAAGACAGCACGAGACGGGCCGAGCCGCTTTTGAGCAAGAAATGGATGAAATTTATCGAGAAGACCATGGCATGCACGGTAATCATGCGCCGAGCTCGAGTAAGCTTGAAACAGCGATGGCTCTGCACAGCACCCCGAGCTTTAATCATGATCCCTACGTGGAGCAAACCGAACCTGACGAGGACATATCGCCTGGACAATCCGTGGCAGATAACGTGGGCGGAGAGGCAGACACGTCAACTTTGGAGAAGAAAGCCCGAGAGAAAGGTATCAGCAGCCAGGAGAAACACCAGCTGGACGTGCAAGGCTATGGACTAGACCACTGGAAAGCTGCCGAGATGTCGGGCATAGACCAAGGACGCGACTCAATCGTTGTTAATGGCTGCGAAATTCTTGTCAATGACGTCGATACCGAGGGCAAGGGGACGTTAGTCGCGCCGCGTACTAGTCACCAGTCAATCCCCTCCCCTGACAACAGATATCTGGAACCTACTGGCCATTGGGATCTTCTTCCTCCGATGCCTCCTCTAACTCGCCAAACCACAGAACAGCTGGGCCTGCCCCGGAGTACCCAACTGCCGCCTCTTCCTCTGGGGGATGATACCGACATCGGCGGCCCGTCTGTCCGCATAGACCCGGAGTCTGGGCTGCCGACCAACGAGGCGCTTCATTCCATGGTAGCCGACATAAGGCTTGCTGAAATTTCGAAGGACTGCATGCTTGACCCGGTAAACCCCAACTTCCTTGATCAGGTCTGGAATAGAGTCGCGAGCAACAATACGTCCATCTACCGGAGAGTGTTCCGGTGTATGCCTGATTCCGAGGTCAACACTTGGGCAGAGTATCGCGAGTACGTGGAATACGGCGCGAGGTTCCGGGCGAGCATGGAAGCAAATGCGACCGGAGAAGATGTCGAATTGACGCCAAAGACAAGCCACCCGCATGCTACAACGGCAGCGGGTGCTGGTATTAGTGCTCCGGGGCCAGAAGCCATCGTGAAAGCAGCTCAAGCGGAGTTGGGCAAGATGACCTCCAAGATTCAAGACAAACTCCCCGGCAAGTCGGACAAGGACGACGAGAAGATGACGATCACGATGCCAGAGGACGGAGCGGGAATTGAAGAGAAGACCGCTATGGCCGGCGATGACGAACGTGGAAATCCACCTGCCAAAGGCGCTGCTGATACCCAGATTGTTGCCAGTACTGAGCTTCCACAGGAGTCAACATGTCCCGCGTCCATGTCAGAAAAGACGACTTTCCCAGCATTCGACAATAGTCCACCAAAGTCTCTCGAACAGCAACCGACCAAGACCGGGGATCGCAAGACGACCTTCTCTCCTCTGGAGAAGCCACCGACGAAGGACTCGACAGCTCCGCCCCCGGGACAAGTCGGGCCGATCAAACGGCGCCGACGAGCGACGACAAAGGGGAGCGGTAGGCGGGGAACCATATCAACAGATGACATGCCCCCCCGCGAAGTGGCGAAGGATATGTTAAAGATGATCCAAGGCAACCTCGTTCAGTTCCCGTACGATTGGCTCTTGAAGGAGGAACAGAATGGTAACTGGGGCTATCAGGTGGATGGAGTGGCACCACTGGCCATTTAGTAAGTCGATGCGTTTTCGTACCCGAAGACACTGAAAAGGGACTGACAAGCTACCCAGTGATTAACCCTAGCCGCCCAACAATGTCATTGATCCCCACAGGATGGCCTGCGAAACTTGAAAAACTGTCTGTCAGATCGTTCATGTATAAGATTGGCAAAGGTCGAATTCGTGTGCGAGTACACGGTCTAAGCCATTCCACGCGAAGCATAGCCGCGGCGTTGGGAGATTACAGAATTCTCATTGAGTCGATTTTCGTTTCTGAGGAATGCAATCGCATTCGAAACGAGAGACTTGTTCATTTTGTCTCTGCATGTATATTACATTGAATTCTTCCAGCCTTAGAAAACGTTGCCATTTTCATGCGAAGAAGCTCACACGCGCTCGCTCACCCAGATAGCGCCTCTACAGCCCGCTCGTATGACACCAGTCAGAAGCCAATGCGGCTCCGCGTCCTTGGCATCATTCTCCACGGCATGATCCAGATGTTCCAGCTCCTCATCTCTTATTCTCCGCAGAGTGGCGAGCAAATCGCGAAGCTCGTCTCCCACGTCGTACCCTTCGGCCTCCCACTGCGTCATCATCTCGAGCAATGTGCGTATTTGTGAATTATAATGATCCCCAATCTCCGTTTCGACAGCCTCGGTGCAAGCCATGGCGGCCTGGCGGCCCATCACGGCTGTGGACCAGCCGAGTCCCGTAGCGAGGACCGACCAGAGCGGGTAGAGGGCCGTGGGGCGGACGCGATGCTTGTGGATGAGTTGATTGAAGGTTTTGAAATGAGCGGCTTCCTGGTCGTACATGTGCGCCATGAGCGGTCGGAGATGGGGATGTTTGCGGACGACGAGAGGAGTTTGGGCGGCGTAGATGAGGGTTGCCGCAAGTTCACCCGCTTGGTTGACGCGGAGCTGTTGGTTTTGGAGCGTTAGCATAGAGCGTAGATATGTTCAGATGACTGTAGGAAGACTTACAGCGGAGGAGAGAAAGTCACGTTGTTCATTTGTTAATGGCTTGCACTTTCGTTTGGCGTCTTGACTGGTTGCGTCATTCGAGGCTGGTGCGACATGTCGTCGGTGCGCAGTGGTGGAAAAGCAACGAGATAGATGCGCACAGAGCGGTCGTGTGAAGGTGGCCCGGCTCGAATGGGACAGACACGGCATTGTTGCCATGGATATTTGACGGTTCAATTCACCTCGGCATGGCGAATGAACAAGAATTAAATCGCAACGGATGCAATGACGAACGACTCACGGGCAATGCACAAAAGTGGTATTGACCTCCCGCAGGCCGGACAAAAGCTTAGCCGGACGTCATACATACTTGGAGCTGCGCTACAAGTTTAGGTAACGACCAGAGGCAGTGAGTGGCTTGGGCCAACTGGCAACACATACTTGGAGGAGCGCCGTGAACGCAAACCCTTTTCCAACTCTCCCCTTCTCCGCATTATTTCCGTTCTCCTGTTCTTCTCGCACATGTTTCGATACATCGCCTTGGGAACCAATATCGCGGGTACTGGCCTTCACCTTCCATTGTTCTGGCTCCAGTCAAGGCAACTCCTCGCCCTGCGCAGTCGCGCTCCATTGGTTCACCTCTCTGCTTGCAAAGCCTCCGCCGGACAGCATAACCAGGCAACGCCTGCTGGGCCAATCCATTCCGCGCGCGCATCGATACACAATCACTCAACATGGCTGATATCGACGACGAGCTACTTGCTCTTGCCGGCGGCGACTCTGAGGATGAGGGTTCAGCGGTGGAGAGCCGTGAGGCATCTGCGTCGCCGCCTCCGCACAAACATGAGGCCTCTAACTTATCAGAAAAACTGAGGCGCGCGGCCAGACTGGACGACTCGGAGGAGGAGGGTGAAGCGTGAGTGCTGTTTTGCTCCCCGCCCCGTCTGCCTCTCAATCAATGATGCGCTCGTGGTGCTGCTTGCTTTGCACTGAACCAAGCACGCACCTCCCTAACTTCTTCAATCACGCTGACGGACTATTTGTGTCGATGTTCAGATCGTCCGCTCCTGGGACTCCAAACTCCTTGGAATCGGCTCCCATGGATGAATCCGATTCCGACGCGGAGCCGGCGCCGAAGAGAGCGCCGGTTGACGAAGACGACAAGTATCCAGTAGACGGAATGTACGCATCGCACGCAGAAAAGGCGGAAATCATGGCCATGCGAGAAGTCGAACGTGAACAGATCATCGCGGATCGAATATCTGAGATAGAGCGTCAACGTCAGAACCTCCTGCTTCGCCAGATGGTGACGAGCGTCGAAAACGAAGAACGCAAGCAGGTCAAAAAGAAGCGTAGCGCCGATGAGGCTGACTTGGATGATGGTCTGCGAAAAGCGTCTCGACTGCGCACAGGGAAAGCCAACGAGACGGCCATGGACTCCCTGCGCAGAGCTCGTGCTGAGAAACAGAGACGGAAAGAGGACCAAGAGCGACGAAAGGTCGGCGCTTATTCCCCTGGGCGACGCAGCGTTGAGCCAGAGGACGACAGTGACGGTTTTGGGCGCACCAGAAGTCGCACTCCCGAGAAGGAGGTGGAAAAAGAAGCACCGCCAGCTGAGCTTCGAGATTATGAGCGAGTTCGCCTTGGACGCAACGAGTTCGCTCAGGTGTGTTCGACGCCAGGCTTCGAGAGGGCTATTACGGGATGCTACATACGCATCGCTCTGGGGCCACATCCTGAGACAGGGGTCGAGCAGTATCGCATGGCGGTGATCAAAGGTGAAGAAAGCCGACAAGGAGTCTTCAATCGTCGAAAATCACGGCTAATGTCTTGAAATCAGGCTTCAATACCAGTAGACCATACGCCCTCACGGGCCCTAACGGGCCATTTGTGACCGAGCAGTACATCAGAGCTGCTCATGGCAAGGCGGTCAAGGAATTTCCGTTCATTGCAGCATCGAGCGGCAAATTTACTGAGGTGCGCATATCAACAATATCCCTCCGACCCCATGAAGCAATACTAATATTGAAGCAGAGTGAGCTCAACCGCTACACGGTCACCTGTCGCAACGACGGTATCGACCTTCCCAAACAGACATTCCTCACAGACAAAATTGACGACATCAATAATCTCATCAACCACAAGTGGACAAGCGAAGAGATCAAGGCGCGGCTGGCAAAACGCACAGAGCTGAAGCGGCGTTTCGATCCCGGAGAACGTGAGCGAATTGCGCGTCAGCTGGATGAAGCCGTGACTGCCGGCAACGAGGAACGCGCCCAGGAACTCCAAGACGAACTCGAAAAGCTCGGAAGTCAACGGCTGGCGTTCAGAACGAGCCTGGGTCCGTCCAAAGATGTGGCTAATTCCCAAACATCCACCGAACAGGACCGTCTAGCAGAGCGAAACCGCGAAAACAGAAGGATGAACGCCGAGCTCGTCCGCAAAGCCCAGCTCAAAGAAAAGGCCAGGTCTCGCGAAATCGAAATGGCGCTCAAGCGCGGCGAGCAAGTAGCCGAGGACCCGTCGCGCCGCCTACGCACCAAGGCCAAGTTCGTTCACGACGTCAACGAGCCGCTGCAGAAGCCCAGCAGCGCAAGCAGTACGCCGGCCAACGGGACGCCCAAACTGATGCCGATGAACGGCAAGACGGAGATGCTACCGCACCTGGCCAAATTGCATGAAAAGCTGCACTCGCAGAGCAGTGGCGTGCCGACCATCTCGAAACCTCTCATGGACGATGACGTGATTGGGGCACTGGACTTGGATATCGATGTTGAGATTTGATTGGAGGTGATTGGCATAGAGCGGGAGGGATTATGCATCAGTTGAAGGCGTTTTAGGTGTTGCTTCAGAACGAGAAGATTAGAATGAGCTTATGGCGTTTGACGATGTCCTCTTCCTGACACTGTACATAGTTTCGCGATACAAACTCGTATAAACATTGCATGCTCCATAATGGAAGATAAAGGGAAAGCTGTCTGTGTGCGCATCCCTTCTGTTTTACGAGTAAACATGTTCATCATTGGAGTGCCCGAACCTCCGACAACCTGGAGCATCTCAATGATGATATTTACTCATCATACTGACTTGCGTAGTGCACATACCCATGTTTTTCGTAAGCAGAGCACTTTGGTTCTCCAGTCGCCAATTGTACTTGGGCCCGCAGAAAGCAGCAAGATGTGGTGAGCCAAAGCTGGCGATAACCACAGCCAACATGCTTCCTCCGTCTTATTCTCTGAGTCATCATTGCCTTCCAAACTTCAGCTTTGGAGCAAACAAAAACATCCAGAACCACTACTTCCAGCGATCACAACCTCATCATTGAATTGCCTCCGTATCCGGACTGACTACCATGTCCGAAGAATTCTCCCTCTTCACCTCATTGCGCTACGACGAAAGTCTCAAGCGCATCCCCTCGGAAGGGCTCAAGCGAGCCGACTGGAATTACAGGAACGAATCTCCCCTATATCTCCTCGACCTTCACCGAGATCGTATCCTCCGCGCCGCCACGCACTTCCAGTGGGATGCCGCCATCCACAAGCTAGCCGGAGAGGCTGGCCTGGTCCATCTCGCCAAAACAGCGGAGGACTTCGTCGGCTCGTCCCCCGACGCCCCCCTCAGGATCAAAATCGAAGTCACCAAGGCCGGGGAGATGCGTCTTCTAAAATCCGAGATCAACTCCTTGCCATTTGGGAATTTGTTTCCCGAACGACTAACCCCGCCGGGGAGGGAGCGAGGGCGCCATGAGCCCCAGACGCCTCCGCGGTTCACTCTGCTCGTGGACGATGCGGACATGGCACGCTCTGAATTCACGCACTTCAAAACGACCAAGAGGAACATGTACGATGCGGCACGTCAGAGAGTTGGCCTTGGCGCCATTAGCCCGACGGATGACAGGGAGGTCCTGATGGTCAATGCGGGAGAGAGGACGGTCATGGAGGGAAGCACGACGGCGCCGTACTTTTGGCGAGACGGGAGATGGGTCACGCCGCCCGTTTCTCCTGTCTTTAGCTGGGTGGATGGGAGCGGAGGCAACGATGGGACGACTCGGCGCTGGGCCCTGGAGAGGTGAGTAGTAGAGATATGATTCTTGCTCGGGCGTACTAGAGTGCTGACTGGGGGACCTAGAGGCATCGCTGTGGAAGAAGTGGTCAAGGTCGACTCTCTGGTCGACGGAGAAGAGTGCTACATCAGCAACGGTGTTCACGGCTTTCGAGCTGCCGTTGTCCGGCTTGGAAGGCCGTCACGATGCCATTCGGATGTGTGCTGAGACCTGGTCCCTTGTCCATTGGGATGGCTGCGCGTATGTTGATAGGAGGTGGACAGTATCTCCACGTCTGGCAGCTCGTTGACGTCGCAGGCACTACATTTTATCTCGTCGCAGATTGAACATGGGTAGTCGGCTACTTGTAATACGGGCTGCATGGTCCTGCTGCTTGACAGGCTACCTGAACTGCTGCTCGCCCAGCTGATTGCAGGCCGAACTTAGAAGTAGTGGGCTCTATAGCTGTATCAAGAGGTCAAGCAACTGTACAAGACGCTATAGAAGCAGCGCAAGTCAGTCTCTAGACTTTTTTCCGAACGCAATCCAGGCGTAGAATAGGCCAGATTGTCGATTTTCCAAAGATGGCAAATCGCAAACCCTGCATGAGTTGATATTGCATCACCGTACATACCTAGGTATGCGGGGGGGCGCCTGAGGCAACGACCCCCTGAAACGCGCTCGCTGTCAGGCCTAAATGACCCATCGATCGCGTGATGTCGCGACAAAACCTCTTTGGAACTTCAAAGCCCATACCTGCCCTGAATTTCTATCAGTAGCACGGACAACCACAAGTGCTAAGCTCAAGCCGGACCTGCGCATTGGTCTATTTTAAACCGGGCGCGATCACAGCCTATCCATGCCAGACGCCGACGCCGACGCGGCCATCAAGGCCGGCCGTCGTCACTATGAGGACCAAAATTACAAAGGGGCTCTTGAAAAGTTCACACGGGCAAGTTCTCCAACCCGAGTTCGAGTTCATCTTGCCGCCACTGACCCAATTCAACACAGGCCATGAAGATGTGTCCCTGCAACCGCGGGCTCAAAAGACCGCGATGTGAGTGCAAGGATTTTGAAGGCGTCGCTGCCGAAGACGGCTGTCTCTTCCAGGAAGCCATGTCCAACTGCAGCTGCCACGTCAAGCTCATGTTTGGGAAATGCAACGACCAGCTTCACGTGCAGGCGCTGGACTTCCGCGCTGCCACCTTCGAGGCCATGGGGGAGCTGGACCGCGCACGAAGAGATGCCGAGTGGCTTCTCGAGCTGGCTCCCCAGCTGCCGGAGGGATATCTACGGCTGGGCAAGATTGCTGTCCGTCAGAAAAAGCTGGACTTTGCCTGGAAGGTCTACACGGCTGGCGTGGATAGCGTCAGGGATCAGCCGAGCGTGGACGCGCAGAAAGTACAGGTAAAAAAGCACTGTCGTTGTATTCGATTCTCTACTCTACCCTACTCTGCAGGAAACTAAAGGAGTTGTGAGCTAGTGTCTTTACGAGGCCAGGCAGCCGCTTCAGAGGAAGTTTTCGCGAAGAGATCCCTTGGGTTTGCCTGACGAGTTGATCCTTATCATTTTCTCGCAGCTAGAATTTGAGCAACTGCTGTACGTTTCTTTCCCACCCGGCTTTGCTTTGGACATTCTCGCCGACGCTTCTCTTCTCTGGATTACAATTGCTGACGTGTCGTAGGCGGTGTGTGGCTGTGTCAAAGGGCTGGGGACGGATTTTGACATCTCACGGATTTCGATCACTCTGGAGAACCATCATCTTTTCACGCCCGGGCAAGCGGGTTCCTCGTGTCGAATTCCTCAGGAAACTGATGCGATGGGCGGGCGAAGGAGGCGCACACACCATCATCATCCCCAGAAAGGCATCTTTTCAGTTGGCCCAGGAGAAACTACATGCCCTGTTGCGGCCATCTACCAGCTTAGAGCGCCTCGAAGTCGGCACCTCATGCAAAGGGTTCGAGTTCCCAGAGCAGCCAGCTACATGGACCCGATTGAAACACCTCAGCATTAACGGCTACAACGTTGCTGACGAACGCGGGTGGAAAAAAAACAAACACCAGGGTCTGTTGATGCCCTGGGTGTTTAAGAACCTGCCCGGGGGAGGCTTCCCTCTGACCTTCCTGAATAACGTGGGCGAGACGCTGCAGTACCTTCATATGGCCGGCTTCCCCGACTATTGGGTCCGCCTGCCGCACCCGCAAATCCCCTTGTTGCCTCGTTTGAAGCATCTTTTCATGGAGGCTGTCCCTGGTACTGCGATGCTTCTGGAAATCGTGAGTTGCAGCTGGTTCCAAAGTTTGTCACGTGTCCCCTGATCCATGAGCAGTTTGATATTGTAGACAATATCCCGAACCTGGAGCAGCTGCGACTGGACAACATTGACTTGCGAATTTCCGGCAGTATGATAGATGACAAGGATTGGGACGATGAACTATGGACGCAGCTCCGAGTGTTCAGATTTCGCTCGCCGAAGCAAATGGATCCGCGAGGATCACTGGTCGACAACAGAACCCTCATGGCCCTCCATTACCTATTGAGTCTCCACGGCGGACACAACTTTCAACATCTGCATCTTGACTTGTACAAAGACAACTTGTCCCATGTGCAGCGACTGCCAGGCCTTTTCGCACACCTTTCGGGGCTGGAGGACCCCTGGTTTCCCGAGCTCCCCGTCTTTTCAAATCTCAAATCTCAGCGCCTGGGTGTCGATGCAACGGCAGCATATACAGGAGAGTCCATGTTGGTCGAGGCCAGACGGAAGAATCAGTTGTCTGTCCTGGACATCGTTTTCCCACCACTACCCATGGAGGGTCGGGAGGGAGCGAGCAGTCTGGAATACCTCCGAAGCTACGGCTGGCTGGAGGGAGCTCCTTCGATACGGTCCCTAGGCGTCTTCAACTTTCGGTTCAAGCGCTTCTTGCTGCGTAACGAGCTGGAGCCACTTTCCGAGTTCCTGGCCACCTTTCCCAAATTGGAGACGCTTGCTATCGATTCGCATTATTACGATGACGACGAGTTCTGTGTGTTGATCCAAGATATCTTTGAGAGGACGCGTCTCACGACGCTATATACCCACACAACCATGCAGAAAGGCGCCGTCATAGACAGACTCAAAGTAGTAGCCAAGGAGAAAGGAGTGATTCTTGTATGGGGTCCAATGACGGATCCGTGGCCAGTGCCCAATGACCAAGAGTGAACCTCCGTCGCCAGAGGCGTGGCCAGGCGCAGTTCGAAGAAATTTCCCATATTCATCGTATGGTTGGACGCAGACGTATAGCTTGTTTCTATCTCTGGTGATGCCCGGCGCGAGTCTTTATGCTCGCCCTACCTTGAACGACAATATCTGCGGGCGCTGTTAGTCGAAGGACTGATGGAGTGATATGCTGGTGCAGAGACTGAAGACTCACGTCGTTTTTTCCGACGGCCACGATGTCGTCCTCAGCGACTCTCAGCCCGCCAACCCCCTCGACGTACGCAATTGGCGCATCGCCCATTACCTGCCTAGCCACATCGCCAACGGTCAAGCCCTTCCTGACAAGCACGCAGTCTCGAAAGACGAATTTGGACTCGGAGGCGCCAGCGCTAAATGTTGACGTGTTCCTCACGGGAAACACGGGGACCAGCCCCAACAGCTCGGCGGCTCTTGAAAGGACCTGAACGACTCCCGTGGATCCAAACCGGTAGAGGACCATGTCTTTCAGGTTTTCTATTCTGTTCCGGTTCTTCTCGTCCAGCTCCTTGAGGTTGCCGCCTGAAGGGTCGCCTTGCTCGATGAGGTCCTCCCTCGTGTCTATGAATTCGCTGCCCTCGACGTATTTGATGTAACCCTGCTTGGCCATTTTGCGAAGAAAGATCTCGGAAATGGCCGAGCAGAGAACAATGGTACTGGGATCTTGCATCTTTGCGATTTTGGCAATATTCTTGTCGGCGTCGGGATGGTCGATCTTGTTGAGAGCGATGACGGTGGGGAACTTTTCGTCGACAAAGGCATTGACGATATGCTCGACGGCCTCGTCAGACCACTCTTCAAGTGGCTCTTTGAGGGCGGCTCGGTCGAGGGTCCGATTGACGACGGTCGACGTGGCACCGTAGCCCGAGAACTGGCTCCGAAGCGTCTCGACGGCCGTTGCCTTGACAGCCATGTGCCGTCTCCGTACCGAAGGCCACCGCTGCATCAAGTTGCCCAGTATCCAGGCAACGACCTCGCCACGCAGCCACGCGATATCGACAGAGGGATCGTATCCTCTCGTCTCCTTGCCCTCGGCGTCCACGGTCCCCGACGCGTCCACGACATGGATGAGGGCATCGGCATGACGCAAGTCGTCGAGGAACTTGTTGCCCAGTCCCTTCCCCTGATGCGCCCCGGGCACCAGGCCGGCCACGTCGAGGAGTTCTATCGGCACGGACCGCCGTCCATCAACGCACGAGCCGTAATTGGGCCTGCATTTGTCCGACACTTTATGTCTGGCGCAGGCACAGTCGATCTGCAGATAGCCTATAGCTCGTTGTGGGTCGATGGTTGTGAAGCTGCGAGTGCGATGCTGTCAGTTTTTTATCTTTTCCCGTGTTGCACTCGTTCCGCTGGGGGGTTCATGAAGACGGACGGGAAGTTGCCTGTAGATTCCAGACATAGGTTAGGACAAGTATCGAATACATGTCTCATAGGAGCCATGTGGCGTTGATAGGATATTCTTACCAACTTTGGACGTGGCATCTGTGAGACTGTTCAGTGTCGTGCTTTTCCCCGCCGACGGCTTCCCCACGAGCCCGATGAGAGGATCGCGAGGCATGGTGTGGCTCAAGGGACTTCAATTGCGAGCGAGATGCCCTCAGGCATTGGATCTCACAAAAGATGGCAGTGCTTCCAGTCTCGACCAAAGGAACGAGGTGGTGACACTGATGCCTTCGACGTGGACGTGGGAAAAAGTCGGAGGGCGGTTTGTCAACGAGATGGACGGGTCTTGAGGGGCATCAACGTACCTGTACTCCGTAGTAGTATCAAATTACTACTACTAGCACTAGTAGCCTAGTATTAATACTTGTAGTAGTCAGTGCGGGCCACCACATTTGGATCCCCTACCGAATGCTCTCTTGCTATTGTGGACCTCGGCTGTGGAAATTGACGATTCGAAGGCTCGTATAAACATACATAGCTACTTGTACATATATGGCTGTCATACCCATGACTCGAGTATAGATCAAATGATAAATATCCACCTGACACTCGTTTCTAATACATCATGCCAACAGTCCTTGCGCCCCAATGCCTCCAATAATCCCACGCCAGAGGAAACAACCGCAAAGATGCAGACTCCGCCAACACCGTATCGGAAAAGTGATTCAGCTGAAATGCCCCCGTATCGTCTTTCGCCCCTTAGTGTCCAGCGAGAACATGACATCTTATGAAATATCAAAGCAAGAAAAGAGAGAGAGAGAGAGAGAGAGAGAGAGAGATGCACTCAACAAGCTATCCCGAACTCGTGTGGCCCATCAAGGCGTAGTTCTCCAAGCCCAGCCCAAACGCTCCAGACGCCTGTTTCGCATAGTCGGCGCTTCCGATGCTGAAGCGCAGCTCCGACGGAGCGACCTCCTCGCTGGAGCTGATACTTTCATCGCTCAAGCTCACGACGCTCTGAGGGACGCCAGAGTTGGCGACTGTGGAAAAGTCACCGATGCTGAAGTTGCCCATGTTCCCCGCGTCCGACGGCCATGCGTTGCACGAGGACGTGTCGGGCACAGATGCCTCGTTGATGAGGCTTCCACCTCCGTACATTGCGTCGTACACATTGTTCAAGCCGCCGTCGATGGAGCCCAGCAACGCTTCCCACTCGGATGTGGTCACTCCCGACATCTTGGGAACTGTGGTGGTCGTGGGCGATAGTTGGCTCGGCCCTCTTGACATATGCCTTGACGCGGGGATTTGCATACATGCTATGCTGGTTGGCGAGGACGGTTGAGCTTCCGATGGGGTGGTGTTGCCGAGAGAGAGGAAATCCAGGTTGGGTATCGAAGACACGCGCCGACTGGCAGCGCCACGGGGAATAAAGAATGGCTGAGTCTGGTAGCTGAGCGGGGCGTCTGGCGAGTAGGCGCTGTCGAAGGATTGACGGGAACGAAGTTGCGAGTCCGATGCTCGAAAGTCAATGTTGGACATGGTCGAGCGCCTCATTCTGTGGCGGGAGAGGCTGCCCGCTTCGCGTGTGGAACTTGTGCTGGGCGTTGGTCTGTTGTTTCGAACTTTGGATGAGGGAGAATGGCGTTGCGAGGGAGCAGCCATTGAGTTCTTGCGGCAGCCTGCAGAGGATGGCCTGCTCGATGGCGTAATGTGCTGGTCGTCAAGCGTGATGATTGAAGCGGCCACTCGTGCCAAGTCTGCACTGCCAGGTGCTTTGGTCTTGTAGAGAAGCTCGAGGACCACGTTGACCAGTCGTGTAGCGTCTCGAGTCAACTTGCTATCGTGTTTCAGATCGATAAGTTGATACAGGAGCGTGATGCCGCAGAGAGCCAACAGATCTGACTTGTTCAGGCAGAACGAAAAGCTCAGGTTTCGTTCTTCGAGGAGCTGGACAATCTGGATCATGCGTCTGCTGGAATCGACGACGGATAGCAGGGCGGGAGCAGCTTTGCGTCCCAAGGTCGAGCCTATAGCTGGCCGGAATATCAAAGTCCTCACATGATCATAAGCCAAGGCCTTTGGTCCCAATTAGCTTCACTTTCCATGAAAAGGGTATCTGGGGGTCACCTCACAAGCACTGGTGACCGACTACTGGTCACGTCTGTCGCTGGCTGATCCCGGATGAAATTAAGTCTTAGATGCGCGGGTAAATCGGAGTACCAGACATCAAGCTCCGATTCCAAGGCATGCATCTGCTGCAGTGATATCTCGTAATTCGTCGAAGATGGGTAATTCGTCTCCAAGACCCGTGCCAGGATGCGAGTCAGCCGGAACAGCGCCAGTGCACTTGAAAGACGAGTGTACTCCCCAGGCAACGTTGGCTGAAACCCGTCTTCTGTAATGTATTCATCGTCGGTATCAGCCGGATACTCGGCTTGTATATCGTCCTCCTTAAAGAGCTTCGGAAGGCCCAGCGTGGCGGCCGTGAAGCTTCAAATGTTGGTGAGCATCATGCTTACCGAACCATTGGCAGGGGGAAAGGCTTACCAATCGAGCGTGTAGAGCGTCCAAAACACCTTCTTCCTCGTTTCCAGAGTCAAGGCTTCCAGCGGAAATTGCTCCTGGTTCTGATGCAGTCCCAGGCGGTGCGCAAGTCCTACAGCTACGACTTTGTAATGTTGGAGTCGCTTATTGTCCGCCTTGATGCTGCAGTACAGGACGGCTAGGACCAAACACTGAAGCGTATCCATGGTGCTTTCTAGTAGCAGAGCATCAATAGCCTTGTGCCAGTGCTTCTCGCAAGCCGCCACTTGTTGGTGATCAGGGAGCTCTGACGACAGGCCAGCAATGGAAAAAACAAGATAAAGCTGGGCGAGCTTGTGACTACACTTGACATTTTCTGGATCGGCAACGAATTCTTCGTATATTCGCAGAAAACTCGGCTTATGGAGTACCGGGAAGAGCGGCGCCCATTCCTGGAAGTAGATGTTGACACAGCGATCTGAAAAGAGGCGAGGAGGTATCTTGGACGCAAGCTGACCAGACGGTCTCCTCAGAGCAGACGGACAACTACGGGCGTGCAAAAAGGATTCGGGGTCAAACTGATTGCACGGCCTCCCAGCCTCTTGTAGCTTGCGCTTAAAGATTGCTTCAGAGGAGTGACGTTAGACCGTGGCAGCGGACAACATATGACGGTGAGTGACAACAACTTACTAATGAAGGAACGTCCGCTGGAGGGGCCCATGATGTAGGAGTCTGAGTTCTCCACGCCCACCAGTAAAGGCACGCCTTGCACATGAAAAGCATCCTCTCTGCTATCCATCATTGCCCCGTCTTTTGAGGTTTTTGACAAAGGCATCGCATCGGTGGAGAGGGTAGTGGAGCTGTTGTAATGGTCATGCACAGCAGCGAGCATGTTCATCTTCTCGTCCTTTTCGTCCAGCAGATCCTTCAGTTGTCGAACTTCAGACTCGAGCTGTCGAACTCGCTCCTCCAGTGACTCGGTATAGCCGCGAGGAAAGGCTCGACGGCTTAGTTTGTCACTGGTACGACACTCGAAACCAACGTTGGCACACTGCGAACAGGTTGGGCGCACGCCATCGCAGCGGATCTTTTTGCTGCGACATCGGTCACAGGCTTGGGCGATGCGGCTCTGAGCGCTGCTGCCCACCTTGATGACTTTCATGGGAAGGATACCAGGCATCTCGAGCGGCTGGACATGAAGCCTCGAAGGGCTTCAAAACAGGGTCTCGGCCAGAAGAGGAACGAGGTTGTGGGTGGTGGACGAATCCCAAGGTGAAACAGAAGACGTCCTCATCGACGGAGGATACAGAAAGATGAGTGGCCGGATTACCATGAAGAGGTCGGCAGCGAAGCCCTCGTTGGCACCTGGGTCTTCGCTTGCGGGCTTCCCCTCTGCAGGGTGTCGAGGGAAATCCCGCTATTCAAGTTCGATTAGGTGTGTAGCGTACATACGCTTATGTCGCAAGGGACGTAACAGTCATGCGGCCCCAGGAGACGTATTCAAAGTGATGGAATGGTGCCTTTAAATAATGTTTGCTCTCAAAAGACGCAAAGTGGAGAGAATCCATGGGGAAAGACAGGTACTTGTAAGAGGGAAACGGGAGAGAAAGAATGTTCGGGTTTCTTTAGCGCTTGGGTCCATGAGATGTTACATCTGCTAGCAGAGAGTGAGAGAGTGAGAGAGACAAGAGAAAAGCATGGCGTGGCGTGAGGTGCATGTGGGGAACAGGGAAATGTCCGGGGAAGACGCCTGGCGTACGGAGTACTACGGATAGGGCGTATGACACTGAGTGACAGGGACGCCTCATCCCAGCCAAGGGCCCATGCACGTGCTCTCTCTAACTTGCATGTATCTGCATACAAGTAGATGGCATATCTGTACGACCGTTTCGGTAAGACCCTGACGTTTGTCCCTACAAGCACCGTTAGGTCTCGAATTCTAGGTAGTGCAGGACCCCGAATTCATAATGGAGCAAGGCTTGCGATTAAAGTTACGCAGCCCTGCGCCACAGTGCCTCCCCAGTCAGCCAGCCATTGAGCAGAAGATGGCGGGCGAACCTAGGGAAGAGAATGGATACAGATGGGGGATTATGACGACGAGGCGAAGATAAGAGAAAGAATTGAAGCGGCTGAGGATCCTTCTCTGCTTTACGGGCCCTCGACGAAATGCTTTCGACGAAATACTCGCCAAGCGGCCACAGCCAAAAAAATATATATATTTCGACCACCGCCGTCCAAGCCATGTCTTGCCACAAAGTCGCCGACAACTTTGATTCGCATTAACCATCCGCCAGCTACTGTAGCTACAGTCGGCGGCAGGTCGGATCAGAACAATTGGCCATTCCACTCGTCATAGGTAATTGCCGCATTGTCATTACTAAGGGTCTTGGGCGATCAGCAGAGCACACGCGCCTCCCTGTGGTAATGGCTCAAACCTTAATTGAGCGCTGCATATTGCCGTATGCGACGGCCTACGTCACAGAAATGTATGGACGACCCGACACTTCAGATTCCAGTCTGACGGACCGCCCCGAACTGTTTGACTTGGCATACCAGATCGGAATCCGGCTCTCGGTACCCAAAAAGCCAACCAACACTTGCGTCAATCCCATGGCGCTGGGTTTGATAGCCAGCCCGTTCGCCACCTTCTCCTGACGAGGCTGCTTGCTCGCGGATCACCATCCACCCGAGCTTGCAGCTGACAGGCGTGGCATCGTCGTGCGGCTGGTCCATGATGCCTTTGTGCCAGTTTGGCTTCGGTGGCGTCATGGCTGTGCCGCCCCTCCACTTCGTCCTGTTATTAATCCTTAGTGGATAAAAGATTCAGCCTTGTCAGGCCTCAAACCACATTCATCAGTCTGCCCGCGATAAGGTCTTAGGTCAACATTCGGCCGGGGTGCAAGCTCGGGGTTGCTACAGATCATAAGGCTACCCTGTACTTCTGCATTCTTCAGGCATTTCCAGCTGCTGGACATGACAGGATTGTTGCCTCCGCACACGTTCAATTACGTTATGCACAGGCATGGAAGTCTGCGCCGTCAGTAAAACTCGGTATGGGATACTTCAAAAGAGCCAGCGTGCCCCAATGTTGGTTTCCGTAATCTTGCCGTAACACTCCCATCTAGGAGAACCGCGATGCTGGTTCCGGGGATCGCGTCGGACCGCGGTAAATCTTCCGAGTGTTGCCACCTTTCGCTGTTGAGAGTTGAGTGAAAGTGGACACAGTCAGGGTCCAAAGACGCACGTAAAGTCCCGTGTAGTTCGGAAGTTAAAGGCGAAGCTTTCCAGCTGGACGTCATAGCCAAGACCTTGGTCAGCTAAAGTCGTCCTCCTCATTGGCTGATGATGGCGGGCCCCCTTCTTGCTCTTGGGTACTTTCCATCGAGCCGAGGTAGGCCACAACATTATCGTGCGTGCGAAGAAGTATGCTCTGCAACGAAGTTCCAGGGCGTCAGTAATTCGTTTCCATCCTCTTCATGTGGCACACACACTAATCGGAAAGGTGAAGTGAAGAGCACCTACTTGAGCTTCCAACCCCTGCAAAGCGCCCTCGAGCACGCGCCTCTCTGCCTCTTTCAAAGCTTTTGCGGCTCTGACGCACTCGTGTCTCAGCACACCAGCTTCGCACAATTCAGTGAGCTGTGCTTCTGATAGCGAGTCATTGATGGCAGCCAGCTGATCCGCAATGGCATCCTGCAATGTCAAGACGACGCGCAGCTGAAATACTTGATGCAATTCATGGCTCTCGACCAAGAGTTCAAAATCGGCAACTCTTTCCGTGACATCCTCATCCTGCCAGAAAAGCCTCAAGTGTTGCTCGCCAGTCGTCTCTTGTAGCATTCGAAACTCTAGACCATCTTCTTCATTAAGGCACACGAGGTAGGCCCACGGACTGCGCCACTGCACTGTATCTTGCTCTTGGAACAATGTCACAGCCGGCAATTGTCGGAACACCTCGCGTTTTGCTTTTGCAAGTGGGTCGTCAGGAAACGGGTTGACAAGCAAGGCCATCTCACGTGTGACGGTGGAAGCCTCCACGAAACCGTAATTAAAGAGCATCTCAGCTGCTGGCTTAGCTTGGCCGTACGATATCGTAAGCTCTTGTCCGCGGACGATCTTATTTGATTCCTTGACCAGTAGAGCAACGCACTCGGTCCCGTCCTGCTCGTAGTAGGCCGAGGGTGAGTTGTCATGATTAACCATATCGAGACCCGGTACCATGGCGTCTCCGGAAATTGGTAGCTCAAGGCATCGAGAGCGGTACCAAGCATCGACCAGAATCCAGTCCTCGAGGCTAACGGTGTCATTTTCCCACAATAGATTGTTCCAAAAGGGAAGGTCGCGGGACTTGTGACGAAATGCTTCGTACTCGTTGACAAGTGCGTTCAGCTTGGCAGACATTGCCCCCTGATCCAATCTCGTCAGCCTGCGGTAGGATCGTCGTAGAACGAACATTGACAAGATCAATGAAACATTGACAAAGCCTTGACGTTGTTACCTTCAAAGATGTGCCGTTCAGTAACAGTCTCTCCGGTTCTGACCATAGTGTCGGCACAGGAATTGAGCGAGGAAGAAATCGAACATACTCAGTCCATGGCGTGGCTGCCAATAGTCTGGGCGCAGAATGACCTTTTGAAGCCTGCACAAGATGAGCTAGGAGGTAAAGCAAGATCTTCTCTCTTGTAGACTTTGAATTGGTTAGCATCAGGGCCAACTGACCTGACCATGTGTTCCAATGAGAGTGAAGCCGTGGCGAAGCATACCTGGGGTCCCATTGTGGCAAGCAGCTGTCTAAAGTTTTGATCAATCTTGCCATACATTTCCACAGTCTGAGCTGACAAGACGAGGTCGCAAGGAACACTGATCAAAGTCGTCAACCCTTCCCGGGCGGCTTGAACATCATCACTGGCCACGAAACCAAGACCTCGTCCATGTCCTACATCCTCAAGTTGAGTGCCTGTGAGCACCACGCCATTGAGACGAGCCCACGCCGGGAAAGCCTCGGCGGACAACTGCTCGAGTGCCGAGGTGAGCATCTCGAGTAAAGTAAGGGTTCAATCCTCATGGGGTTTTCTGTTGTCTGAAAGAATGCCCGGCCTGTGTGTGAGTTTGGAAGCTTCTGCTGGCGCAGCTTATAAACTATGTACGCTGACATCAAGAACAATTCCTAGCACTGTGGGGCTGGCCGAGTCGAGGTCCCCTGGGACGCTTGGTTCCTCCCCCTGATCCCCTGCCTGGCCTTGCGCCGCCTGACCTATTAACCCGCGGGTACTTGAAAAATTGCGGAGCCCACCGTGCGGCTTATTGTACCTTTCACACTACTGACTCCGTTCGAAATTGAATCGCCGACGCCAGCAATTCCAAGCTTTTTTTTTGCGCGCTTCTGATTGATTGATTGTCTTGCTCCCACTCGGACCTCGTTTTGCTGCAGCTCTCTCCTGATCCTTGAAGTCCCTACCTCGCTGATCGTTTCCATCTCGAGGTTTCGCTCTCCAGAGGCCTTCTTTTAGTTCAATCTTCTTTCGATTCGGTCTTTTTGTTTCTGTCGAGCACTCGATTACATCATGTCCAATCCTCTGCCGTCAATTCCGCCCACGAGGCCAGTGACCGTCCCCGTCGATGCTTCTTCGTCCACTTGGGATCGCATCACATCTTGGGCGTCCGAGAACAAGGCTGTAGTGTATACGATCGCAGGCGTTGCCGTTGTTGTCACCGGCGCGGGCGTTGTCTACTACTTGAAATCAGACTCGGTGTGTTCAACTTCTTTCATCCTGTTTTCATGTTGCAGTTCGGTCCGCATCAGCAGCTTCAAGTCGTCTTGAAACATGAAGTGGTCGTGCATCAATGGCGTACTAATTCCACCCACAGAAATCCACATCAGATTCATCTCCGAAGCTCAGCAAAAAGGAGAGGCGGAAGCGAAAAGAGGCGGAGCGCAAGGCTGCCGACACCAAGGAGGACCCTACCCCCTCGCAGTCGCAATCCGCTACCGTCGAAAGCGAGGATGAACTTCCAGAGATCGATGAAAACACAGTCTTGTCTTTGAGTACGGAGCAACGCGAACAATATGCGGCCAAGCTCAAGCAGGCGGGCAACAAGGCGTACGGTGATAAGGCCTATAACAAGGCTATCAGTCTGTACTCCAAGGCCATCATCTGCAAACCTGATCCCGTCTTCTATTCCAACAGGGCTGCATGTCATAGCGCCATGAGTGAGTGGGACAGCGTCATCGAGGACACCACTGCCGCCATCAATATGGATGCGGAATACATCAAAGCCATCAACCGCCGTGCGACTGCGTACGAGCATCAAAAGATGTACTCGGAGGCTTTGCTCGACTTCACGGCTTCATGTATCATCGACAACTTCAAGAGCGAGTCCACAGCCATGTCGGTGGAGAGGCTGCTGAAGGTGTTCGCTGAGCATCGCGCCAAGGAGGTGTTGGCTTCGCGACCTGTCAAGCTGCCGAGCCCAATCTTTGTCGGCAATTATCTGCAAAGCTTCCGTCAAAAGCCTCGTCCCTCAGGCTTGGAAGACTCTCAGGACCTTGATCCTGGGACTGGCAAGGGACAGCTGCAGATTGGACTTCGTGGCCTAGAGAAGAAGACTGCCGATGGCTACGAAGAGGGAAGGCAAGCGTTCGAAAAGGCCTTGGAACTAGGAGACCTTGGCGACTACGAGGCCTTGGCCTACAATCTTCGAGGCACCATGCGAACTCTTCTCGGTAACCATGCGGATGCCACTCGGGACTTTGACAAGAGCATCGAGCTTGACCCGTCCCTGACCCAAAGCTATATCAAGCGCGCTAGCATTAGCTTGGAACTTGGCGAAGCGGATAAGGCCAAGGAAGAGTTCACAAAGGCCCTTGAGCACGACAAGGACGACCCCGATGTGTACTACCATCGCGCCCAGGCAAGCTTCATCAAGGGGGATCTCGCCGAGGCTCAGAAGGACTACCAGAAGTCCATCGATCTCGACAAGGACTTCATCTTCTCCCACATTCAGCTGGGTGTCACGCAATATAAGATGGGATCTATCGCATCATCCATGGCCACGTTTCGACGGTGTGTCAAGAATTTCCCCAAAGTCCCCGACGTCTACAACTACTACGGCGAGCTATTACTGGACCAAGGCAACTTCGCAGAGGCCATAGAGAAGTTCGACACGGCCATGGAAATGGAGAAGCAATCCAAGCCCATGGCCATGAACGTTCTGCCTTTGATCAACAAGGCTCTATCCCTCTTCCAGTGGAAGCAGGACTTCAAAGAGGCGGAGAAGCTGTGCCAGAAAGCCCTGATTAGTAAGTCATCGACTTTTCCATTGTCTTCAGGAGCGCGACTAACCATGACTTTTTCCCTGACATAGTCGATCCGGAGTGTGACATTGCCGTTGCCACCATGGCCCAGCTTCTCCTCCAGCAGAACAATGTCACGGAAGCACTGAAGTACTTTGAGCGGGCCGCTGAACTCGCTCGGACAGAGGGAGAGATCGTCAATGCACTATCTTACGCCGAGGCGACAAGGACGCAGATACAAGTCACAGAGAAATATCCCAAACTGGCAGCCAAACTTGCTGGCGGTGGCGCACCCCCCGGTCTCGGCATGGGAGCGCGGTAAACGCGCCTTCCAATCCCCAAGCATTGTGTACTAGCGAGCCTAATACGGAGAGACTATGTACCTACTTGGTACTCTAAAGGAGGAAAAATGTCGGTATGGACGTGTAAGAAAATTGTCTTGGAGAATCGACGACGAGGCACAGAGTCCAGCGGGGACAAAGCCCCGTTGTCATTGCACACACGACTAGGCATGATGCATTTGGATGGCCAGGAATAGGACGACGCGTCTTCCTACATTGCGTCTTGCTGCTGCAAAGAAGTCCTTGGTGTTTTGTATTCGCAGGTTGAGCAAGGGTATGCCCTGATGGGGGGAGTTGGGAAAAGACCTCGAGGAGTGTGTATTGTGAAGTGAGAGTGTTTATTGTACATGTATCACCTAGGTGCTTCCTGCTTTGGAACCTAATGACCACTTCTCTCCCTCAATGCCTGCGTCAATGTGACTGAGGCTGGTAGCCCGGGATCTTTCAGAAGAATCCCATGGCCTATTCACAACGTAGCCTGCGAACAAGTCAAGTCAATGGCGTGTGACACAGGGTCATGTGCAACGAAACGGGCTTCAATTAGTTGATTTTCTATGAAACTATAGGAATAGTCTGTCATTGCTGAAAATTCCAACCATTCGAAGACTGTTTCGTTGTACAAATGACTCTATTTCACACGCCGTTGACGTGACGTACCGCTTGGTCAGTCACAGAAGAACAGGTGCACCTAACATTAGAGTATGCCGAGTAAATAACTGGGACAATGACTTATTCCGAGCCCACCGTCCTCCTCATGAGCATTAGACCTCATAAATTACATCCGACATTGATGAACGAAGATGGTGACGGAAAAAAAAAGGAAACATTGCTCTCCCCGCTTCAAGCCGTATCTCATTTACATATCAACATCGTCAAAGATTCCGTCAAATTTTGCAACGGGGACATGAACTCTTCAGCCAACAAGTGCGCATGAAAATTTGGAAAGGCAGGAATGATAATGATGTTTGATCCCCACCGTCACAATACTGCGTCGCTCAAGGTGTTTGGTTTCGGTGAGATGCCGGACATTGCCAGTGGCCTGCTCTCTCGTGGTCTGATGGGGATCTCTCAGCGCCTGAAACAATGTGTCTTTCGCTCTTCGCCTGAATAAGAAGCCAGAGGAGAATGGCTGCAGGAAAAGGCACATGAGAATGATTGGACCCTAAAAGTCGGACCGAGGCAGGCCGTGAGACAAAGACTGAATGCATCAGGCGTCGTTTTTGGATGACCAATCGCGCGACTAGCATTTATGTCCGCCAATGCAGATGCCGAGGCCGACACCGAGGGCGACGGCCAGAATGATGAGGACCACGACCAGGAGACACCACCACTTGAGCTTCCGACGGCGCCGAGCATGTTCGTTGGCTGACTTGACTTGCTCGTTGCCTTTCTCGATATTGTCCACTGTGTTCTGGGCATTGGTCTCGGCAGCTTGGATGACGGGGTCTTGTTGCTCCACAATGGCAGCGAGCTCCTGGTAGAGAAATGCGAGCTCGGAAAGCGTTTGCTCGATGCGCTGAAGCTCGTTGTGGCGTGCGCGAACGTTGCCGAGGACAGAGCTTGCGTGGCCCGTTCGATTGGTTTTCAGCTATGTGAGGGACAGTTAGTCGCGGTACGGTTGACGGAGGTGTCGGGAATTGGTCGCCGGTGCGCTTATGACAGGAAGCACTGGCTTCTGCTCGTTGAAGGGTAAGCGAGCGTTCTGGGATGACCTTACCGCTGTCTGGAAAACACCCTCATTCCCCCAGTCAGCTTCCACGGCCTGTCGTACCTCGTGCTCGGAAGCTTCCGGGTTCACAATGCGATACTGACGGCCGATCTGCTCGCGATAGCGGTGTTGGTAGTCACGCTCAATGCTCTGGTATTTGTCGAGCTCGGATTTGAAGTATGTCTTTAGTGATTGAAGTTGAGTATTTTTTGTGTTTCGACTCGAGTCCGACGTGTTGGCCAAGTCTCGTTCCAGGCCTTTGATGCCATCCTTGATGGCTGTGTTGCGAATTTGCGTCTGGGAGACGTAGTGTTCGAGCTGTTCCTTGGCCTGACCATCCGTGCTGCCTAGAGTGCGTTGATGGAGCTGTCCGATAGAGTCGATATCCGCAGTGAGGCTCCTGATATCGTCGCGCAAGTGCTGCACCCGGTTGAGGAAATCTTCCTTGGACAAGGCGGATCGCGTTGGTGCTTGCGGCTGCTCGTAGGCGCCGGTATTGCCATAGTCCCCCAGCTCATATTGTTCCTGTCCATACGGATTGCCCTACATGCCAAAGCGAGGTCAGTTCTGTATGTGCGCCGTGGGATGGGAAATCTCAAGACGTTGCGCAAATGGGAATGCGCAACGCTCAAGCGCTGGAATCGTCGGAACTCACGCCATAGCCGGGACCTGTCGCCTGGGCAGGACCCTGGTGATAGGGGTTTTGATGCTGCTGACCGTACGACATGATGTAGAGAGACGTTCGGATCGCAGCGACGAACAGGGTAAGTCACAATTGGGAGTTGCAGGTTGTGCTCCCGCGAGTTGGAGCTGCAGAGAGAAGACGAGGACTCGACCGGGTAGGAAATGAGAGATATTAATACAGGGGTGGCCCTGTTGAGGCGTGCGTAAGTATGTACTGAGAACTTGGCACTATTTCCGAGAAGCGGTGTAAAACGCAGCTTCGGTGGCTGAGAAATTTAGCCTGGGGTGGGTACTGTATACATATATCGGCGACTATAAGAATACTATCACCACCGGTAATAGCGGGCATTGGTTGGCTGCGAGCAATTTTCCCGTTCTATCGTAGCCTTGAAGCAAGAGAATCCTGGAGAAATTAAAGACCAACGGGCAAGGGTCCTGCGAGATACCTGGGCTGCAGTTGCAGGGACTTTGCCTTTGAAATACAAAGTATTCTATCCAAAGCCCCGCGAAATTCACAGTTCGTCCTCGCAGCCGCCGTGGCCGAGGCTCAAGCGCCCACCATACATACGTCACTGTTTGAGGCTGCGCCAAGCGGAGCGAGTGTGCGGTGGGAAAGTGTGCGAGTGTCTGACGCGGGCGGAGCCTATTTTAAGACAGGGCGCTCAACGGGTCATAGAGTTAAACTCGCCAAGCTACGGAGTACAGCTTGACCGGACGTCCTTGTGGAGCTGGACAGTCTATTGCAGGAATAATCCTTGTTGGCGCTCGCTATCCTGCGCTTCTTTGCTCCTATCGTCTAGTTGTGACATTTCTTAGTAAAGAACAAGTGGCGACTCATAAGTAGGAACGAGCCTCAACATGGCGTGCCTGACTAGGTGTGTATTGTGGCTGAGGCCGTCACCTGGACGAGACTGCGACAAACTGAAGAGGAATAGCAGATGAGCACTGAAGAAATCTGCAGTACCTTCCATGGACTGTTCTCGCCACGCGCACATTTTGCGCCGAATGGTGGCGGATGGCACGAGCCTGGAGCTGTCTACCGGTGCTCATGACTGAGCAGTGAACGACGTCAAGGCTAGCTCGACATGAATATTGATGTCGCAGTCAAACGTCAACTGGCGTACTCGTCATCGAAACCTGGAGCCGTACTGTCGATCCATAGATGCCGCAAGCCGAGAGGGTTCATTGATGGCTTACGCTGCTCGGCAGGTGCGTTTGTACGGAGCAAGAAGCAGTAGCCGTGAGTCATTTACCGATCAGGAAGACGTCGTCGCAGTGTGTTTAGCCACAGAGCCCACTTCGTGTTGGGTGCGTGGCGTGGAAGCGAAAGAGTCTACCAGCAAAATGCCCGTAATTACTGCTTATCGGTTCTACCACGATTCTGCCGCTTATCACGTGGGCGCAAAATGTCCCACTAAAGATTCCGCCTCTGAGGGCCTCGCCGCATTTACCCAAGACGTCAAATCTTGACGACTCTCGAATCACTGACCCCTGCTACCAACCGTGGTTTATACACATCGTCCTCGACCGTCATATCGAATCGCCATTGATTGTCCCCGCAACGATCTTTCTCTTGTGCTCGTCAGGCGCATACACGGCCGCGATGATGTGAACAAAGCACGCGTGCATCCTGCGAATTTCTATACCTTCAACCCACTCGAGCCCTTCGAGTCGCCGTTGTGATTACAAGCCAAGAAAGTAATCAAAGACACTGCTTAGGGTGAGTGATCCGCATTCCACACACAGTGAATGACCTGAAATTTTGTCAAATATAAGATCCTCTTTGTCCTCTCAAGTTTGCGACCTTCTCTAACTCGTAGCATAGGCGAGACAGCTTTCAACGCTGTCCCCCACACCGTATATCACACAATGGAAGGAGCCTTCACGCACCTGGGCAACCACCTCATCTCCGACTCAGCTGCCGCCATCAATGCTGGCGCCGACGATTTCTCAGCCCTCGAACCAGCCGAGAGCCTGCTTTACGGCAGCCGAAGTAATCGCCTTCGTACCAACGACGATGACAACCAAACAGAAGCGTTCGAAGAAGATGACAATGACAGCCTGAATAGTGCTCATGTCGATGGCATGATGAATATGAAGCTCAAGAATCCCGAGGAAGAAAAAGAGCTTCCGGCCCATGCCTGCGCGTAAGCTACCTTCCGGGTGCAAAACTTCTACCTGACCGAGATGACTTAACATGCCCACAGATATTGCGGCATTCACTCTCCAGCGTGCGTCGTCAAGTGTTTAACCTGTAACAAGTGGTTCTGCAGCGCGCGTGGCAACGGGACCTCCACACATATCGTTAATCATTTGGTTCGAGCCAGGCATAAGGAGGTACAGCTGCACCCCGAGTCGACGCTTGGTGACACTGTACTCGAGTGCTACAACTGCGGGACAAAAAATGCTTTCTTGCTGGGATTCATTCCCGCCAAGTCGGACACCGTCGTCGTACTGTTGTGCCGTCAGCCGTGTGCCGCTAGCTCCTCGAATAAGGACATCAACTGGGATATCTCTCGATGGGAGCCGCTCATTGAAGAACGAGCATTTCTGCCTTGGCTCGTCGGCCCACCATCCGATGTGGAACAGCTTCGTGCACGCCACCTCTCGCCAAATACTATTGCCAAGCTGGAAGAGATGTGGAAGATCGAACCTACAGCTACAGTCGCCGACCTGGAGAAAGCGTCCCACATCGATGATGACCCGGATCCGGTGCTTCTCAAGTACGATGACCCTTACCACTATCAAAACATCTTTGGCCCCTTGGTCAAGATGGAATCCGATTACGACAAGAAGCTCAAAGAAGCCCAATCTGAGGATGGACTCACGGTGAGATGGGATTTCGGTCTCAACAATAAGCATCTTGCCAAGTTCAACCTCCACAAAATTGAATCAGGCGATGTGAAACTTGCCGTCGGCGACGAGATGCGTCTCAGGTACAACGGAGAGCTTCGCGAGCCGTGGGAAGGCGTCGGATACGTCATCAAGATTCCCAACAGCCAATCCGACGAAGTTTGTCTCGAGTTGCGAAAAGCCGGCAACGATAAACATGTCCCTACCGATCTTTCCCACAACTTTTCCGCCGATTATGTCTGGAAAGCCACATCGTACGACCGCATGCAGCTCGCCATGAAAACCTTTGCTGTCGATGACATGAGCGTGTCCGGCTTCATTTTCCACACCCTCCTCGGTCATGATGTTCAGCTACAGCCAATGCCATCCAAGCAACCTAAGAAGTGGTCTGTACCTGGGCTTCCGGATTTGAATCAGAGCCAAGTCGATGCCATCAGAGCTGTCTTGCAGAAGCCGCTGAGCTTGATTCAAGGCCCCCCCGGTACCGGCAAAACCGTGACCTCTGCCACAATCATATATCATCTTGCCAAGATGAGCGGCAACCAGGTTCTTGTATGTGCGCCATCCAACGTTGCCGTTGACCAGCTCTGCGAGCGCATCCACCGAACTGGTCTCAAAGTCGTGCGTCTTACCGCCAAGTCTCGTGAAGATGTCGAATCATCGGTCAGCTTTTTGGCTCTTCACGAACAGGTCACCATGTCGGAGCATAACGGCGAGCTGGTGAAACTGTCGCAGCTGAAGAATGACACGGGCGAACTTTCTAGTCAGGATGAGAAGAGATTCAAGCAGTTGACCAAGGCTGCTGAGCGCGAAATATTGAGTCACGCCGAAGTCGTCTGCTGCACATGTGTCGGCGCCGGCGACCCTCGGCTCTCAAAGATGAAGTTTCGCAACGTGCTCATCGATGAGTCAACTCAGTCTGCGGAGCCTGAATGCATGATTCCCCTGGTCCTCGGGTGCAAGCAAGTGGTTCTGGTTGGCGATCACAAGCAGCTGGGACCCGTCATCATGAACAAGAAAGCTGCCAAGGCCGGCCTGAACCAATCATTATTCGAGCGCCTGATCAATCTACAACTGGCGCCTATTCGACTGACAACACAATATCGAATGCATCCTTGCCTCTCGGAGTTTCCCTCCAACATGTTCTACGATGGCACTCTGCAGAATGGTGTGACTCATGAGCAGCGCCTCCGGAAGGACGTGGACTTCCCATGGCCCGTGGCAGAGATGCCCATGATGTTCTGGTCCAATCTCGGTCATGAGGAAATCTCCACGTCAGGAACGTCGTATCTCAACCGGACCGAAGCATCCAACGTCGAGAAGACTGTGACGCGTTTCTTCAAGGCGGGGGTCAAGCCCTCGGAGATTGGCGTCATAACCCCGTACGAAGGTCAGAGAAGCTACATTGTGACGACGATGCAGAATTCGGGCACTTGCAAGAAGGAGTTTTACAAGGAGGTCGAGGTGGCCTCGGTGGATGCCTTCCAGGGCCGTGAAAAGGACTTCATTGTTCTCTCCTGTGTTCGGTCTAACGATAACCAAGGAATCGGCTTTTTGTCTGATCCACGACGTCTCAACGTGGCTTTGACTCGAGCCAAGTACGGGCTGGTGATTCTGGGCAATCCTAAAGTGCTGTCCAAGCATGAACTGTGGCACAACCTACTCGTTCACTTCAAGGACCGCAAGTGCTTTGTTGAGGGCCCATTGACCAACTTGCAAGCATGCCTGCTGCAGTTCAGCCGCCCCAGGGTCAGCTACCGTCAGCGGAATATTCACCAGGCGCACCATGCTGCCAATGGCCATGTGAACGGTCGTTACAACGGCGGGGCTCCTCGCGATTATGACATGCATTCGATGATGTCGTATATCCCGGACGACGTGTCGTCCATCCACGGCTCGGCATTCGGTGGCGCCACACTCAACTCGGTCTTCCCGCCCATGTTTTCTGGCTTTACCCCGGAGCACTGGCCAGGCTTGCCAGGCGTGTCTGGGCCAGGTCGGGGAGGCAAAGGGCGAGCGAAGGCGGCGGAGAGTGTTGCAGGCGAAAGTGTCACCAACTCGGAACTGACTGATGCAACATCGAGCGTCCTTGGCGGCAAGGGTGTGGGACAAGGGGGAGCAAGTCTCGGGGCTGGCCTACACGATGCGATCACGGGCATGCGCCCCGTCTCCTACACTCAGAGCGACCGGCTCAAGCACTTTGTGGAGAGCAACGGCCGAATGGCTCCTGGAACTGGTTACGGTCGGCGCTATGACGATGATGAGAAGAGCATTAGCACTGCCTTCCACAGCCAGATTGGCGGAGGCTACGATTGAGTGACAGAGACCACGGCACGATGATGGCAACAAGTGGCGATGACTTTCTGGAAAGCTCGAGAGGTCCCCTAGGGCACTCGCCCCAAGGCAATTCCGCTCGGAATGATAGCGCTTGCGGCTACATTCGGCCAAGACTGTGCGCAGATGATTGCTCGTGAGCTGAAGGCCAACATGCGGTTCTGACCGTTTCCGAGCCTCGGCGGGCCGCCTGGATCCGCAACACGCGATTGGCTGGATGGACTGGCTTGCCGAGGCGCCCTCCCAAGTAGCTGGCAGTCAAGAGATCCAGCAGTGCTTCACCCGTGAGTGGCGGGACGACAGATCAGGGCAGTTTTGGGATCGTAGTGGCAGATGCGGGTGGATATCACGCCACCAATTTTATAAGGCAAGATGGCGTGTTGACGAAGGGGGGATTGGACGGCAAGATTGGACGCTGAGGCTGTCGGCGAGCTGACATGGGCGAAGAAGACGACAGTGTCAACCGTCTCTAATCATGCACTGAGCTTCGCGGCCTTCTCCGAGACTCTCGTTGGTACGCAGATTGCGTCGGGACATGGGCGCAGAGATGGGCTGATTCGGCAGAGAAGACACTCGTTTGGCACTATGCTATATTACTGGAGATATTAATTATAAGCCATTCATTATGCTCTGAATCGTCTTGCAGGGCTCAGGTGGATTGAAGTACGGGCCGCCAGTCTTGCACATGCACATTTGGGCAACTTTGTCTTCTGGAGGTCGATACTGGAAAGCCGATGAAATGGCAGTTGACGGTATAATTAGCTGGAATCCAAAAAGGATTGAACAGTGATGGTCATAACAAGTAGATGAAGGCTCAGTGCTGGGAATTAATAACAGATACTGCAGGCATGATAGCGAGCAGGGGTCGCAGGGGAGTAATACTGTTGTCATAGTAGGGTATAGAGCGTTGTTAGTAACAGGTAAAGCGTAGATATTTTATTTATAAGTATAGGAAAAGGGGTTATATATAAAAGTCTTAAAAAAGGTATATAAAAATAAAGATTATAAACTTTTTTTTATATAAGCTAATTAATTTTAATTTAATTATTTACTTATTATATATTATATAATAATTATAAGTTTAAAAAGTAAATTTAAACTTATTTATAATTTTTATAAAATATAATTAAATATTTAATTATTATTATTAAAACTTATTTTATATTTTTTATATATATAATAAAATTAGCTTATATTTAAAAAAAAAAAATTATTTTAGCTAAAACTAGGTTTAAACTATTTAAAAACTAATATAACTAGAATATTATATTTTTTAATATAACTAAGAATTATAAGTTTTAAAACTATATAAACTTTAATTAACTTAAGTATATTATTAACTATTTAAAAGTTTTTAAATAGTTAATTTTAATAATAATATTTATATAATTTAAAATATTTAAAATTTAAATATTTATTTTAACTTATAAAAATATTTTTAATATTTTTTTTAAATAATATATAATTAAGTATATAAAATATTAATTAATTAAAACTTAAGTATAAAAACTTAGTAAATAAATTATTAAGATAGTTAAATTAAGTATATATTAAATTATTATAATATACTTTAAAAAAAAAAAACCTTAATAAATATATATTTTAATAATTAATTAAAAAGCTTAAAAAATAACTAGTATTAGGGGAATTAAGTATATATAAAAAGACTTATAAAAACTATTAAGTAGTATTTTAAAAAGTATAATATATAAATTTATATTTTAAGTAATAGTATTTAAAATAGTATAAAGTATATTTAAAAACTTATATTAAAAAGATTAGTAAAATAGAAAAAACTAATACTATTTATAATTTCCTAAGTATTATAAGTACTAGGTTTAAGCTTAGCTAAGCCTAAATAATACTTAATTTTATTATTATTAAAAAAACTAAAAAGTATTTTTATATAAAGATTTTAAAGTAAATAAAAACTATATTTTATATTATTAATACTATATATTATATAAAAAACTTTAAAATTACTAAAGTATATATAATAGTTATAAAAAACTTAAAAAAAGTTTTTTATACTAAGTATAAATACTTATATAGTAAAAGTTATAATTAAAAGCTTAAAACTTATTAAATACTATATTATATAATTACTAGATTTAAAAGTTAAAAGCTTAGCTAGCTACTTAATAAAAAATAGTATATATAAATAAAAAAATACTATAAAAGTAAAAAATAAGCTAAGCTATATATAAAAATAGCTTAATATATAATAAAAAAATACTTAAAAAAGGAAAATAATAATTACTTTAATAGTCTTAGTATTAATATTATAATTATTAACCTAATAATAATTAACTAAGTATATAATTAGTTATTTAAAATTTATACTATACTATAAAATATTAATTACTTATTTTCTAAGAGTATATTATTTAATAATTATAATACTTTATATATTATTAATAAAGTTAACTTTTTAATACTTAATATATTTAAAGAAATATAAAATAAGTATATAAAAGTAAGCTTTAGTATATTTAAGATTATTAAAAAAAACTAATATATACTTAAAAATACTATTAAAAATAAAAATAATACTATAAACCTAATTTTTAATAATATAGTAGTTATAAAAAATTTCTATATAAATATTATATTTAAAGCTAGGCTATATAAAAAAGGTATTTAGTATTATAGATTTAATTACTTTTTATATAAAGGATTAATATATAATAGTATAATCCTAGTATAGCTAGTTAAGAAGCTAAATTTTATTTTTTTTAAATATAAACTAATTAGCTATTATAAAAAGGATTAGGGTAATATACTTATTAATACTTTTTTAAGTATTATAACGGAAAATTGGTGCCCCCCCTATATACAGCGGAAGAAAGGTATTAAGATAAGTACGATTAATTAATTAAGTAAGTAATAGTTAATTAAGATAGAGTAGAAAGGTATAAAAGGGCTAAAGGCTACATTATTAGTTATAAATAATAAATATAATATAGTTTAGACTTTTTAATTTATAAGTTTAATTACTTTACTATTCTAATATAATTATATAATTATAATTACTTAATATTTATTTAATTAATTAATTTAACTTATTAAATAACC
>JADHZA010000087.1:44758-62779 GCA_018831705.1 Torrubiellomyces zombiae | reverse complement strand
G
Source organism: Torrubiellomyces zombiae (assembly GCA_018831705.1). Taxonomy (NCBI): domain Eukaryota; kingdom Fungi; phylum Ascomycota; class Sordariomycetes; order Hypocreales; family Ophiocordycipitaceae; genus Torrubiellomyces; species Torrubiellomyces zombiae. The sequence continues at coordinate 62,778 of JADHZA010000087.1, read as the reverse complement.
GGTAGGCGCCGGGAGATGGAGACGGCCGGTGCGCGGTTTGTATGGCGTGAGTCGATTTTTTGAAAAACCCATACAAAATAATTTTGCGGAAAATAAAATGCGGCGCGCGAACTGCACCCGGCAGGGAGGGGACCTATTAAAGTTTTAGTATAGGCGTAGGTAAAGTGTTAAATTGTCATATTCACAATAGTTATATCCATCATATAACTTAATTAGTTATATCTAGCTATAGTTGTGATTTGTTGTGTATAACGGATTAAATCAAGCATTATAACTATACTAATTAGTAGTAATTGTATTTACGACGCGTATTTTCTATATCGAACAAGGCCTATTGCCACCAAACACGACGCAGAGCCATTCAAGGCCAATTCAAGGCCAACCAAGCCTTAATCGATCACTTAGATTTCTAGGTCGTTAATAGGTCACAACCAACAATTTACAACCAACGTTGCTTCTTTAATAGCTTTTTACGGCACATTAAAGCTAAAGCACCTATTGCAAAAATAGTACACGTTGGATAATTTGCAAACATTGCTATGACACAACGCGCTTAATCAGCCGCAATCGACCACCTAGACACGCTTGAGAGGATCCCCGCCACCGTTGTTCCTAACCAGCTAGGATCGGAGAATTGGAAACCGGTAGAGACGCTCTTGCTCGACGTATTGGCACGATTAAAACCACTACCTGCATCCGCGGAGGGCACCGCAACCGAATCAGAAGGTGCGCCAGGCCACGCTCACGACCAACCTCTTCCTATGTAGGAAGATATCGTTATGACTATGCTAATTGGTAGCAATTTCGTACTATGACCAATTTCGATTCCTATTATAACTATTGTTGAAATTGAGGCAACAGTGGACGTGGTGCTGACCGGCAAGAAGATGAACTTAGTGAGAGTCAAGGATGTGTATTGATGGATACAGAGCTAGCTATTCAACTAGCAGTTATAGTTGACCTTTATAGGTGATCTTGAGTACTGTAACCTTACTGCCGGATGCGGCAGTGAGTGTTGCACACGTGTGTAGTTGTGGCGGTAGTTGTGGCATGCTGCTATGGCCACAAGCTTCAGGGTGCTAGGTGCGGCACGCTGCTGTGGCCACAGGCTCTAGCATGCGGCTGTGGCCACAAGCTTCAGTGTTCAGTTGTGGCCACAGGCTCAACTATGCACTGCTGTATGCGGTCACAGTGGACTGTGCGTTGGTCTCGCTTGCTCCGTCAGTTGCAGTGTGTGTGTGTGGTTACCCGGGAGCTAGCTCCCGGGTAGGGCATACGCAACCGTGTGGCTGCAGGGTAGCTGCAGGGTAGGGCGTGCACATCCGTGTGGCTCCGGGTGGCACAACCACGGTTGCACAGATGCTTGCACAGCGCACACATGCAGTGCTGTAGCTGCTGTGCAACACACACACATGTGTGCGTTGCCATGGCAACGCACACACTGCCTGTAAATTCAATAACTATACTATAAAGTAAAGATCTAGGGCACGATGTATATACTTAAAAGTAGCACTATATGTTTGAGCCTTTATAGCTCTATCCTATACGACAGCCTTGTGCGTATCCTTGCCCCTATCGTAGGCTTTACCCCCGGCTGCTTATTTTAACCTAGTAGTATGACGGAAAATTGATACCCCCCCCACACACAACAGAATAAAGGTATCAAGATGAGTGCAATCAATTGATCAAGCAGGCAATAGTTAATTGAGATAGAGTGAAAACGCATAAAAGGGCTAAGGGCCGTGCTGTTGGTCATGGATAGAGATATAATATAGTTCAGACTTTTCAATTTACAAGTTTAGCCGCTTTGCCGTTCCAACATGATTGCACGATCGCAATTGCTCAATATTCATTTGATTGATTAATCCGACCTATTAAACAACCCTTAAACCCACGATATCTCGCTGTGTGGTCTATTGTGGTTGTGCTGTGTTGTTGGTGTTTTCCTCCTTTTCTGCCACACGACCCTTGGAGGCATTTGGGTGGTCCCGATGCCTCTATCTCACTACTAGGTTATTGATCTACTCGACCATGACTGGATCGCCCCTATGGATAATGAAGATGACTTTGCATATGCTTTACTCGTCTATGAATTGACATAGAGGTCGCGTGATTAAGCCATACCCCGGACGTCTCTAATGTCTTAAAGTCACGGCGCTCCTAATGTCGGGCTCTGTCTTGATTCTTACTTGCCGTACTACCGGGTTGACCTTAGCGTCTGCCCTCTATAAGGTGTTGAGTGGCTCGGTCCTCTCGGCCAGCCCCCTCGGGCTTGATAACCTCGTCTACACCTCCAAGCTCCCTTCTTCTTAAAAGACTGATCAAATCCGCCGGGGGCTTAGCGTAGAAAGAGATATCGAGATGCGCAGAAGTGCGTCACAAGGTGCGAATAGGCGAGCTGGGTTTATACGAGGTAAAACCGGGAGCCCGGCGGAGACGACGTGAGCCTAAAGGAGAAGTCGGAACGCTCCCGTCTCCCAAAGGCTCCTTTGTCTAGAGCAGCAATTAGTGAGGGCCCAACGAGGGCTTGAAGTGGTGACCTGGCTGAATACTATCCAATAGAAGTCTCGATCAACTACGAAAATTTAGAAAGCCAATATTACTAGGTAGTGAGACGGCCAACCTCAGCTGCTAACACCCCTATTTAATTAATATATTTGTTTATTGAAAAAACAACGAAGCTTCTAAAGGGGAAGAGTTCCAAAAACTGTCTCCTACAGTGCCGCAACCTACTAAGGAGGATACACAGGCCCCGTCGCTGTTGGAGAAAGGAGCGACTCGCCAATGTAGTCTATGATATAAATAGGTGCTAAGTATATGACTAGCTTTTCCGCTTATCAAAGTAATGTGTTTTCACTTTGCTGTTTGGATCGGGTTGTAGATCAGGGTTGTATATAATATAAAGCAAGAGTGAATCGTGCCATTTAGTCGATATACGCATTAGCCTCTATGCCCTCGTCGAAAAACCTTATACAGCACAAGCCCCTGCTTCATCAGGATGCAATGCTTGGTATGCTGCTTGGAGCTGCCTGGCATGTTGCTCGATGGGCTATTGTGAAGCAAAGTGTGTAGAACAGCTAGGAGACATGTGTGGAAATACCGCGACACTCTCGTAATTGGACCTATGTATATTACTTGGTAGTCAGGTAAGCCGATACAGCTCGGGAAGCTTTATAACTGACAGACTTGACTTGTGGCTGTTGCAATTGTGTATTATCTGCTCTGTTCGCTGTTGGGGTTAGGGTTAGTACTTCTCTCGGGCCGCAGGCTACGGATCTACTGTGAAAAAAGTTTTATCCAATCGGCACGCGATACAGCCCTGTCAAGCTTTCGGCTAGTTTATTCCGCCGCCAGGATCTGACCGTCGGGCAGACGCGTCACGCGTCAGTAGCTGGTATATTAGGTAATTACGGCTTCCCAGAAGCAACACCCTCTGGACGGAACACCTGGAAATCAACTAGGAAAACGGTCCCCCATAGCACACAATAGCAGTCATGCTCTCGTGGTTCCGCTTTTGCAACGTCTGACAGTACCTACCTAGCCATCATCACTAGCTGGGGAGTACAAGTCGATTGTCATTGAGTCTTTGTCATTATCGAGCCAGATCGACAGCCGCCTTGAGCTGCGTCCAAGGTCCAGCACTCTATAACAGGTTTTCGTACTCCTCTTGGCCTTTCATTCAGTCGGGTATTGACTTCGAGAGCGTGCCGTCTTATCCTTTCCGCCATGCGCGAGTCTAAGGAACCTTAGCAACACCGTCGTTGGTCTTTCATCTTGTTGATGGCCTCGCATCCGCAAAAATTGCCATGATAGACAGTCCGCGGCAAAAACATGCCCTTTCCTTTCTTCCTCGTCTGCGACTTGCTGGACGAATGTCTCCGACTTTGTCTCCTTCGCAAACCCAACCAACAGACTGTCGTCGACTGGTTCGCTCGGCATCGAGGTCGAATTGATGCCTTCGATACCGATCTTTCTGCCCTTCTGTCTACCCTTCTCCCAGAAACACGCTCGGACCGAGTGTACTGCATTCAGGCATCATCATTGGAGAAAGTCATAGGCAGAGCTTTAATTCTCGGTTCTTCCCGTATGGAAGAGCTCGCTTTGTACAAAAGGCCAGGTCAGGGCTTGGACCTGGGGGATTGTGTTGAGCGCATTCTCAATGTCACCGTTGGTTCTTTCCGCCCCCCATCAGGAAGGAAGGCAACTAATCCCTTCAACTAGCCGAATCCCACAACGGCCTCGACGCCTCACATGAGCGTAGAGGAGATTGACAATCTTCTTCACTCTCTGGCGTCAAGGATCAAATGGAGCTCGCCGTCCGTACGCGCTTCGGAGACAAGTTTGACGTCTCGAGGTCGCGAGGACTTGCAAATTGTGTATCGTCGGCTTACGGCCAGGGAAGCGAAATGGTTCACCAGGCTCGTCCTGAAAGACTACCGGCCCCTCATCCTTGACTCAAATCTCGTCTACCGATGCTGTGATGCTCGCCTCCCTTCCGCTCTCAGCGTTCTAGAGGACTTCGCAGCCGCCATCCAGGCTCTCCAGACTGCAAAGGGCACGATGCTCCCCACTAGTGTCGTAGATGGTGAGAAGACGAGGGAGATTTGCTTGTCGCGCATCAAGCCCCGGCTAGGGATCAAGATTGGGCGACAAAGCTGGTTCAAAGCTCGGAGCATCATGCATACTCTGGATATGGGCTACGGGCGGATGAGCGTCGAAAAAAAAATTGACGGAGAATATTGTCAAATTCACGTCGACGTCACCCAGAAGACGCCTCGTATCCAGATTTTCTCCAAAAGCGGCAAGGACAGCACAGAAGATAGACGAGGGCTGCGCGGTATTATCCTCAAATCTCTGAGACTCGGTCTCCCTGGGTGCAATATTCGTAAAAACTGCATTCTAGAGGGCGAGCTTGTCGTCTATTGCGATCTGACCAAGAAAATCCTACCTTTTCACAAGATACGAAACCATGTAACTCGACGAGGCCGTTTCATGAACACCGAGCTAGATCCTCTCCCGACCTCGTATCAGACGTTGATGATAGTGTATTTCGATATGCTCTTTCACGATGATGAATCGTTACTGCACGTCCGTCATTCCGAGAGGTTCAAGCGGCTCGACATGACGGTGCATTGCGAACTGGGTCGAGCCGAAATTGTACAGAGGCAAGTCATAGACTTTGATCGGTCTACGGCAGCATCGGATCTTCGGAAAGCGTTCGCCACCGTGATCGTTCGAAAGGGAGAAGGGCTCGTTCTCAAACCGGATGCTCCTTATTTCAACTTTTACGACAAGGAGAGGCCTTCAGTAGGGCGTTGCATCAAGCTCAAGAAAGAATACGTCGGCAAATTCGGAGATGTTGGCGACTTCGCCGTGGTTGGTGCCGGCTACAATGCCGCAGATGCAAAATCGTACAACATTCCAAATTTGGAATGGACCTGTTTCTTCGTTGCCTGTTTGAACAATAGAGAAGAGGTTCGGAGGTGGCGGACAACTCCAGAACTCACCGTCGTAAGTATCGTCAAGCTCAATGAGACGTTGCTCAAAACCTTTCGAACTTTTGGCAACCCGACTCCTGTTCCTGTCAGCGAAAATACGGCAACCAAATTAACGGTCCCGGCAGGCCTGGAGATTGACACGCCGATGACGACTACCTTCCAGAACCCTTCGGTCTTCGACATAAGGTGCTTCAGCTTCGACAAGCCGGGAAACATGGGATTTTGGACACTGAGATTCCCCTATGTATCCAAAGTACATTTCGATCGTGACATGTTGGACACGGTCACCTTTGCTGAGCTGCAGCAGATTGCACGCGACGGTACCACGGCACCTAAATTAGATGACAGCCAGGAGAACCTCGAATGGATCGCCAAACTGGAGGGCGCTGACCCCCGTGGTTACGCCGTTGACACTGTCAGCCAGCTCACAGCTACAACGATGCCGACTCCTTCACCGCGCACGAGCAGCTCCAAATCGCTAAGCCAAAGTTCCTTTCTGCCTGGTCCGTCGCTTATCTGTCGCCAAGCATCATCCGCTCCATGCACAACAACGTCGGCGAGCCCCCTTGCATCGTCAGGGCCGGGACCGCACAAGCCAGAAATGTCCACCAACAAAGAGAAGTCACCTCCGTTGGCTGATAAGGAACCGTTAAAAAAGCGTGGAAGGATTCATGGCGAAGCATCGGAGTCAGGAGGGAAAAGACATCGAGGACCGCTGATAGACACTTCTGGCAATATGCCGGCTCACGCTACAGCTACAGGATATTCCCTATCTAGCGCTCAGCGAGGCACTCAAGCCGGGCACTTGCGTAAACAGCTCGATGAACCTTTTGGCTCCTGCCTTGATGAGAACAGCACGGAGGCAGAGTCTCCGTCTAACGGCGATGACCCATATCTAGCGGAAGCGAAGAAGCCACTCGGCCGTTGCCAGTACGCAGGCATGGAATGTCGCCTGCGCGACTGTGTCATCTTGTCGTCTTCGGCAGCCCTTGTCCCATCAGGCAGATGGATGTTACTACTTAAAGCTCATGGGGTTGCCAGTGTCGTAATAGACGTCGATGAGTGGCTGGAGGCCCATTCTGACCATGGCATCGCCGGCAGTGAAGTCACTGCAAATACATTATTGCTCGTTGATACTGTGGAGCGATCTTATGAGACAAAGAAACTCTTGGTGCGCATCGAGGGACTTCGCAAGGGATTGTCATGCAGAAAGCGGAAGTGGATCAGTGTGTACGATTGGCGAGTGCTGGAACACTTGAGGATCTATGAGGATGCGCAAGTTGTAAAGAAGTATTATGATGGATTTGTGGATCCGTGGCGAAGGTGGTACACTGGTATTGTCTAGCTTTCGAAGACCATGCTAGTTTGACTACCATTGGCTCCTGGAATGCATCGTAGCCTTGCTTACTGTGCCTTGAGCTAGACGTTCGGCTGGCTAAATTGTGGTGGTCTTGAGTAGAATGGAGCTGCTGTGTAGGCCATGACGGACTAAGATTCATTCTTCTTGCCATACAGGTCACCATAAGTCTCCTTCAGCCTCATAAACAAGTGCTCGTCAGCCGTCAAGACCCTTCGCTCCGCATATGGATTACACTCAGACGCGGCATCCTCGGGCTCGAAGTTCTTCACTCTCTCACTTGGTACCGCCTCCAGGGCAACGTGGCCCATGGGATGACAGAAGAACGCAATGGAATACCTCGGCTCGGAAACAGTCTCTCCGTCCACGACCGAGGAAGCGCCCGAGGGAAAGACGACTCTGTGCACAGTACTCCTGAAAAGGCCATTGGTCCAGTACGACAGCAAGTCGCCAATGTTGACGAGGATGGGCGGGCTCGGATCCTGCTCTGTACCACTTGGGCACACGGGGACAGGTGCCCAAGTCTTATCCATTTTAAGAATCTCAAGACCAGCTTGACCCTGGAGACGGAAGAGGAGGGTGATGGAACCGTAGTCGGAGTGAGCACCGGCGCGGATGTTGTTATCGGCTGTGGAGTCATCCTGCGGCGGGTAGCGGAGGAAGCGCAGAATACTGCCAGAGGCGCTGTCCTCCGTGAAATGGGCCGAAGAAAAAAAGTCGCCAATCTATGTTGGATCAGATCAGCACCAAAGAGTAGAATTCTCGACGAAGGCGCTTATCAAGGCAACCAAAAGAAAAATTAAAAAGGGCATCAGGTGGGAGTAGCTCACCCCCAGACCTTGACCAAGAAGATGAAGGATTTCGAGGCACATGTTCTTGCATAGATCATAAAACTGGGCAAAACTTGCTTCATCGGGAGCAATGGTTGGCGGTATAGGCTGCTGAGCCTTCCCACCTTTGAACTCTCCAAAGTTGAAGGCTCTGGATGTCGTGAGGTGAGCCGAGAGATGTCGTTTCGGAGGATGAGGCAGGTGATACATACTCTTTACAATCGCCACCCTGCAGTAGATTCATATCAGCTTTGCCAAGAAGAAGAAATGCGGGAAGACTCTCTTTGCCAGTCCGCCTCACCTTTTGGTTTCCCGGGTCGAGTGTTTCGGCGTGTAAGCCGCCCCAGCCTCGGTTGTTAGTCTGAATAGAGCATAGCTGCTTCTCCTCGAGGGGGGAGTCGAAGAGTTTTTCGGACTAAGAGGGGTGGTACGACCTAAGTAACAACTCATAGCAACGGAGGAGTAGCTGCGTCATACGAGTTTGAAAGCCTCATCGACGCTACTGGCCGAGATGTGTCCGCCCAGGTTCCTGATGTAGATGAAGCCGTGCTGGACAGCGGCATCGACGAGCTGGCGGGCCACTTCGTCTTGGGCTCCCGCCAAGTCGATGACGGGTATGTCGGCTTGGGTCATGTTTACGAGTCGAGCTGACGACACATGGAACGAATCGGAAGGGAGAGGTTGGGGGGAGGGGGCTGTCACTGTCGCTGCAGCTTTCAGCGGAGCGTGCGGAGGTTGGGATTGCCAAGGCAGGGTGCCTGAAGTAGGCACGGGTAGCTAAAGCCGGCAAAAATCCCCTCGACGGAGGCTCACGTCGTACATGGTTTCATTACACAACATAGGTAGACCTGTCCTGCTCGGTGGTAAAATAGGTAGCCTGTGTTGACCAACGTGACCAACGTTGTTGCGGGAGTGGCAACACCGATCAAACTCAACGGCCACTGAGCAACGAAGCCTTCTTGCAAGGCAGCAGCCACTCCCCGCGCCAGCTAGCGGTATGTACCTATGTAGTTACCAACGGGCATCGTTTGTAGTGGGTAGGTGTTGCCTGCGGCTGCGGGCTATGTAGGTGATCCAGTGCGTACCCCGTACGTACAAGCAAGCAATAGAGAGCAAGGCGCGGCAAGGACAAGAACGTCCCTGGTGATTCTATTGGCTGGGCGCCACTGCTGGCCCGTGCGGTTCGTTCCTCGCACAAATCGTCAGTCAATCTGCGGCTCTTTGTCCTGTTTGTCTGCAAGTCAATGACGACTGATCGACGACCTCACCCTTTGCCCATGTCTCTTCCATTTTCTCCGCGTCTACTTGTCCGCTTCTGTTCTTCTCCGTGCTACCTCGACTCTCCCACTCTTAATCCCTAATACCCAACTGATCGGCCGAACCGGAGAGCCCCCACGACACGCTCGCTGGCCCAGCCATTTTTTTCCTGGGGGGAAGGTGGGCGACGCGGCTCAGTCTCTAGAGCACACGACCTTCGTCTCCATCTTTGCCTGGTCCCTGGCAGCGACTGCGCGGGCGGACGCGAACAAGGGAGCGCTTTTGCAACAAGCTCTTCGCCGAGATGCCGTGTGAGTTGCTCTTCCCATGTGCTTTTGCTGCCCTGCTCCACGCAGCACACTGGTCGCGCCGCCTTTGACTCGTCACGACCTCAGTAGGCCGCGCCTGCGCTCCCCAGTTCGAGGTTCACGTTGAGCCGCCGTTGAGCGTCATCCTTCAATGTCTGATGCGTTGATGATTCCACTTGTCTACGTGTCTTGTTTGGACCGAAATGTTGGTGCATGATTGCTGATCTCTCCTTGACCCAGTCCTACTCGAAGATCCCTGGATCAATGGCCAGGCGACGTACGTCCGACCCATCTTCAACAACACCTGACGACATGGTGGGAGTGAGGCGCTGACTCTGAATCGCAACAGGACCTGCGATGTTACCGAGCTTCAAGATTGCGCAATCGCTGTCGACGCGACCTACTATCTGAAGCAGCTCCTCGACGCTCCGCCAGCCCATGAACCTCTTCTCTCTGCCCTTGGCGGTCTGACGGGCGTTCAAGCTCACGTCGAGAATGATCTGGACTCATGGAATCAAAACGAAATAGTTCCTCTCTTCGTCTTCGACGGCCAATCCATCACCGGGCAGGACCATGTTGCGCTTCAGCAGCGACGCGCTGCAAACCACAAAACAGATGAGGCGTGGGACTTGTATTCTCGTTCGCAGGCTGAGCAAGCCGTGGCTACGTTCGGGGCAAACCCAGGTAATAGCTACTGCTTTTGCTACCGTCGTTTATGTCCTTGGATAACTCATTGTTCGCATAGGCGCCTTTTGTGTTCAAAACCTCTATCCACTTCTTCAGAGCATCCTGAAGGAGAGGGGGCTCCATTTTCTAGTGGCTCCCTACAACGCATGCGCTCAGGTACTGTGCTTCCGCGACGCCCTGCCGCCCGACACTCTACTCTTTCTGAGCTGACTGGACTCGTAGCTTGCTTATTTCGAGCTCATCGACTCCGACCAATGTGCGGGCATCATGGGGCCATTGGAGCTTTTTGTGTACCCCATCAAGGAATCCGTCATTCGGGGCTTTAACTGGGAGGCCCGGACCGTCACGGCAGTCTCCAAGAAGAAGATGATGCGTGCCTTGGGGGTGAGCGAATCCATGCTCGTCGATGCCATGCTCATGTCGGGAACGTCCTTTCTCTCCCCGTTTCCCCCCTTGTTGGATGTGGCAATGTACCAACAGCCCTTCACTGTCATGGATGCCGTGAACATTCTTCGGACGTCGGACAAGGCGGTGACAAACGCATGCGCCTCCTTCAACGACATCTTGCAAGCCCAGGATCCTGACTGGTTGGACAAGTACCGCAAAGCCCAGATGGCGATACAACATTTTATATACATCGCAGAGAACGGCGAGGTCTGTGTCCACGACTTCGACCGGCTCACCAAAGATAACCACGAGTATCTGGGGCTGCAGCTACCTGCCGAACTGTTCCATTACTTGAACACTGGTCTGATTGGCGCTCGAACTCTGAATAGTATAACGCACGGTCAGATACTCGTGCAGCCTACACTGGATGGTGTGATATCAGACGAGTACCGGACCCTCGTCACCTCAAGATTGCTCCCCATCAAGGAGCAGACCTTCGGCCTCATGATACCCCGGGTTCATCGAGGCATTGGGCACAAATCCATCACTATGCGTGTCTGGTTTGACCCCAAGTACTCGTACACGATCAACCATCGCTCTTTGCAACCACCGCCCTCACAGCAGGTCGGCACTTGGGATGTTAAAGAGATCGATTTGCGGCACTTCTTCCCGACGGACTTTGCCGGCCCGATTTACCTCGAGGTTCTAGCATTGGCAAACTCAGATTTCGTCGCCAAGACCATTGCCAAGGAGAAGACCATCAGAGGCATCGACAGCACCGAAATGGTGACGTCGATCGCAATTTGGCGCTTTCTTCATTTGAGAGGCTATGTCAACGACTCCCATACGTTGACCATGTGGGGAAACGCACTCGCGACTACTCTGCTCGCTCTCAAGGAAGCCTCCGAAAACCGTCCGGAGATTGTTGGGCTAGAGGAAGCAGCATTGCTCGGTTTTGAGCTCATCCGGCTTGGCGTGCTGGGCGCAAAACATCAAGCAGGGATCCCCGGCTTACCTCGTAGAGGGACCGAGGAGGAGAAGGCCACGTTGACACTCATTAGCCAATGCGCGACCTTGCTCAAGCTGCGTCATCAAGAGTTCGGCTACACCGGGCCTCTGAACAAGAGCCTCCTTGCCTTTCGCGGTCTGTCGTCTGCGGTGCGCGAGTCTGATCGCGACTTGATTGAGGCCATCGTGGCGTCGATGTTCATGTACGGACAGTGTAAGAGGGAGAGAGACGATTACCTAGCCATTGCCCAAAGGTACGTGCGATCCCATGTCGTTGAAACTGGTAACGCCGCAGAAACTCATGATTCGCTGCTAGACTGCCATTTTTGAGAGAGGCCGACATTGGACTGGGCATTGCGATACGGACATTCTTCGACGAGGATAATGTGAGCGATACCAAGGAAATGCGCGCAGCACGACTGGAGGAATTCCCCAAGGTCTTTGTTCCACTTGCCGAAGCGCTGGCTGACGACTTCTCCATCTGTGTTGATTTTGTTAATGCCCTAAACCAAGGGGTGCAGACGATCGACAGCAAAGAGTTGGCTTCCACCGAGAAGATGGCTTGGCAAAAAGCTCACGCTTACCTTGAGGCTCGCCCGTTTTGATAATGCCAGCCGGGGCGGCCAGAATGGCAATGCCTGCTATGGGGAAATGACGACACCCTGTGGGCGCTTTCCGCTGCGACGAGTGCCATACTCTCCAGGTATTCTTTGGTGTTTTCGACGACGCCATTTTTAGCGATGAGCAGATCCGCCGTAGAGGTCCTGTTGGAAGGCATTCGAGAAGCATATGCATACGAGCTCGCGAGGCGAGGCTCTGCGCGAGGAAATGTGGATGAAGGTGAGGGCGAACAGGATTTGACGACACTGCACGCGAGGCAACGGGGGTTTCCAAACAAACTCTCCTCACCCTAACGAGCTGCGGGTGTCGGATCATCGATTCCCTAGACCGCCCCAGTCTCTTCAAATCAACGCCTAGGACAGCCATTTTGTATGCTGATCAATAATAGGTAGAACTAGATGTTTTTGGAAGCATGAAGGCAGGGAGGCGAGCAGCACGTGGTAGTCGGGCCCCAGCTAGCTACTAGGTCATGGTATATCACATCAATGAGACACAAAACTACCACTCAGCGAAGGACCCATCGACTACAAGCCGTCTGTGAATCTGATTTGCGTCATTATATGGGAATCAATCTCATCGCTATTCGATGTAAACCTCCAGCCAACTGCTTTTCCGCTCGCGAGGCACCAGATGTGCCTTTGTAAATGCAAGCTGGGACGTCGCGTACCGACTCTTCTCTGGGATCGTCATCCTTTTATCTCCTCACATCATCAATGCAGCCCCCCCTCTTGCCGTTTGCGAACCACTCTCAGCGACCGCGTTAAGATGCAGCCCTTCCAACCTTCTCGCGGTTTCTCGTAGCCTCAGTATCACATGGCGTAAGGGTTCAGTGACCGAATGGTCAAGCATCTGTTCATCGCGTCAGTAATCAATAACCATACGGGGCAAGACGTCTCGGTCTGAGTCCAAGTTACTTACGGTGGACTCTTGCTAAGGTCCGTTCTCAGCAGAACCGGAACCCTCGTCATCTCCGTCACATCTTGAATGTAGTCGCCATTCTCTTCGCGTAGCTTGAACAGCTCCATATACTTTTCCTTGTTCGACAGGCGGGTCTCCACAGCCTCTGTAATCAGAACTCTCGAATCCGATTGTGTGCGTTGCAGCGACCCTGCGTTCGACGTCGATCGGGCAGGGGATCCTGGAACACTTTGGGGCCGCTCCGACAAGGAGACGCCAGCCATGGATTCCGTGATGTCCGACGTGTTGTCTTCGTCGTCATCGTCGAATAATGCTTCAACATCGTCCGTCGACATCGTACCCGTCACCGTTTGCTTGCGCGCAGCCTCTTCCCGCTCTTTCTTGGCTCTTTCGGCCTCCTCGGCTTGTCTGGCGGCGGCCATGGCATTCGTCATCCGCTGAGAGGCGGCCGCTCTGGGTCTCTCATCCTCGGGAACATACTGGGAGCTGGGGACCCCCTTCTCCCAGTACAGTTCCAGCACTCGCTTTTCCTTACAGAATTCGGCTTTTTTGAGCGGAAGCTGGTCGCAATGAACACGCTTCTCGAAGCCCCACTCAGGAATGAGCACATCGAATGCCGACTCGTATACACAAAGAACGATGCCTTCGGCGACGAGCTTGTCGTTTGCCTCCTCACGTTTCTTGTCCATAGATCGACATGACTCGATATGCACGCTCTGCTCTTGTGCATTCTGCGCAGAGTCCTTCTTCGTATTGCAGGTCTCGGCCGTTTTTACCAAGGTTTCCATGTCATCCGTGAATTCAACCTTACCCTCCGACAGCACTGATTCGAGCTGACGATGAACCAGCATATCGGCATAACGACGGGTGGGACTCGTGAAATGAGTATACAGGGGAAGGTTCAAAGAATAATGAGACCACAGGTGCTTGGCTGTCTTGCCCGCAACAAAGTATTTGGCACGATGCATTGACTTGACCACCAAGGTCTCCATACCCTTTCGAAGGTCCGGGTCGTCGACCCTGAACAGGCTATTCTGCAGCGCCCCGCTGCCGGAAACATCCATATCGAAGCCCAAGGCCGTCATGCGTTCGGCAAAAGTTCGAAGTCGTCGAGGATTGGGGGCGGCCTGACGACGAAGCAAAGCCTTTTCGGGTAGCCCTTGCACCAGACGCTGTGCTACAAAGGCATTTGCCCTATGCATGAGTTCCTCAACAAGCTCTAGGGCGTCTGTAGAATCATATATATTGGCTTGAACAGGATTGTTCTCATCGTCAAGCTGTTGAAAGAGGCGCAAGGGGGCGATGGGTTCGCCACCTGCACCGAGGCGAGTTTCGCGGAATTTCTGGGCCACAGCCTGGAGGATCTGTATGGCATTCGCCGGGACAGGTCCCGTTGTGAACTCTGACGGGTTGCTCAGTGCTTGATCCATGTCGGCCAACGACACCTTGCCGACACTCTTGATAATGGTCTTGCCGACCCAGCTATCCCCCTCAGCAACCGTTCCATTGTTCGGGTTCACGCTGAAAACGACGCTGACGGCAAGACGCTCCTGATTGGTCTGCAGCGAGCAAATTTCTCCCGACAACTTCGGGGGCAGCAGAGCGCAGAATCTGTTCAAAAGCTGCACAGAGGTACCACGCTTCTTCGCCTCCCGATCGACGAGAGAATTGGGCTTCACGAAGTGGCTGACATCGGGCACGTGAATGCCAACGTCGATCTTTCCGTCAGGACGCGACTTCACGTGTACGGCGTTGCCAAGTTCAGAGCCTCCGTTGAAATCAATGGTAAAGACCGTCTCATTACGATAATCTCGGCGCAATGACACATCCGACTCTGCTTCTTTGCTGAGAGACCAGTCTTGGTGACCGACACTCCGTAATACAGCATCAGAAAATTCATCCGACGAAAAGTTGTTGTCGCGCAGTAAGGCATCAGTCTCTACCTTCAGCTCGCCCATGCGACCAAGCTGTTCAACTAGGGTTCCGAATGGGTGCAGTGAAGTGATGGGCCAGCGCTTGATGCATGCCACGAAGATACGGTCGGCGTAATCTTGATGCTTTTCGACAAAATCGCGAGGCGCCTGCTCCGTTGGGATAGCGATCAAAGGCACCCGTTTGTCCGTGGGCTTGAACCAGACGATCTTGGGCTTCTCTTGGTGGCGACCGTCATGATGGCGTGAATTATTACCATCTCGGGCAGCTCTCTCCGCTTCTTGTTTCTCTTTGGTCGCTTGGCTGCTTGGACGAAGCAGACCCAGTGTGCCAGAAAACATCTGGCCTGCCACACGTTCGATAACGGCAACAACGTGCCCCGCATACAGGGGCTTCTGTTCGTCGCTAATCTCTTCCTCCTCGACAAGAAGCAGACTCTGGCCTTCGACCTCAACATCGTCATTCTTCTTCTGGGTAGGACGTTGGCGGAGACTGCCGCGGCGCCTGATGCCGCCCTCGGCTGCACTGCCTTCTTCATTGTTTCCAGAGTTCTGGCTGCCTTGGTTCGTTGAGCCCGTTCGAGTATCAGTGATGTCCTTACGCTTCTTTTTCTCTTCCTTCTCCTTCTTTTGACCCCAGACTTCATCGACATCCAGCAGCTCAATAGCGACCAGATCGCCCTCCAAGGCACGGTTGCGATCTTTGCTGCCGCAGATGAATATATCGGCATCTAGCAAGCCATCCTGTGTGGTGACGTAGGCGTCGCTGCGATTCTTCTTGTTCACCCGAAGGATGCCAGAGACAAGCTGGCCATCCCCAAGAAGCGCTGGGAGGGATGCTTGGGGAAGATATGGAGTGAAAAGCGTCTTTCGCTGCTGTTGCTGCTGCTGGTGAACCCCGGCGTGCTGTGATCCTTGAAGGCCCTGAAATTGTTGACCGTTCAGCTGAGCGGCTTGGAGGGCTTGAAGCTGGCTCAGTTGGATGGGGTTGATCTGCTGGCCGTACACCTGAGGGACCATCATTTGACCAGGCATCTGCATCAACTGAGGCTGAGCCGAATTGTACTGAAAAGCCCCGATAGATGAAACAGATTGATTAATGGAGCCGCGCTGCCGATGGCCGGGTTGAAATGCCTGGGCAGGACCAGCGTTGCCCGAAGAATCTTGGTTCTGACCTTGATTGCGCCAGTTGCCTTCGTAGTTACGGGACCCAGTACGAGCGTGACCGCCACGTCGTTGATCATTGTCGCCCGCATTGAAGGTACTGCCACGTAGCCCGGAACCTCCACGTCCATTGACAGCTACGCTCTGACTACGGCCGTGTCCTCCACGCCCACGCCCAGGGACAAATGTGGCCTGGGGATCGAAACTCGGCTGCGCGGCAGGTATGTTCTCATCCTCCGGTTTGTCCGAAACCGCTGTGCCTGGCCCAGGGAATTGGAAGCCGGTCGTGGTCCGTTTCTGTTGAGCAATCTCAGCAGCCTTTTTTGCATCGGCCAGGGCCAAGGAATGTCTGCGCTGATGGCCTCCACCTGCGTTGCCTCGACCACCTCGACCACCGGCGTTCTCCCTACCATGCGGAGGAGGGGCCTCGAAATTACCAAAGTTGGAACCCGAAGCTCCGGAGGAGGGTGCTGGAGGTGGGCCCATGCTCATGTTGGGCAGTGCCGACTGATTACGGCGATGTGAGAGCGGTTGAGTCGGGGGAGCCAACGGCTGCTGTCCCATCTGATTAGGAAACTGAAAGGCGTTACCTATGGGTTGCAAAGGATTGAAAGCTCCGTTGTGCGCAAGAGTTTGACCGGGAGGCATCATTCCCAGGTTCACATATTGTTGATGGGTCGCTTGAATTTGCTGCTGTTGCTGCTGTAAGAGCTCGATCTGCTGCTGAATCGCCAATTGCTCCACTAAAGAAAGAACATGATGGTCAGCATCAGGTATGAAAGTTACGATCCTGATCCGAAGCGGAGAGGGTTGCATGTCGTTGCTGGAAGAGAAACATTGCCAAACGAGGGACATCGTCAACCACTTACTTCCTGGATTGGCAAACATGCTCACCAGCGGCGTCAATTCAGAAGGGCTCCGTCGGTGCGCAATATGCAGCCTGCGGCCTGTTGGACCGTGAACGCCGCCAGTCGGCTGCTGCTGGGCCGGCTGCTGCTGCTGCTGCTGCTGCTGCTGCTGCTGCTGCTGCTGCTGCTGATCCATGGCGAGCAGTCAGAAACACAAAGCAGGGGGGCAAAGCACTCGACTGCAAACAATGCGAAGCCAATCAAGTTGGTTGAATGCAATAGCTGGTAGGCAGGTCGATAGCGAGAGTTGTAGGTCCTTTCTGCGTGTTGAGATAGCGCCGAGGCGACAGGGTCCAACGAAAACGAATCGATCGGCTTTGGAAGATTGAAGAAAGCAGTGTTTGGAGATGACGACAAGCCAGGAGCTCAGTGGACAGATTGTCTGAAAAGGAAGGTAGACGGGGAGATGGTTCGAGCAAGCCAAGGAACGTGTCAAAGGAGGGAGGCGAGCTGAAAGTGTTGCATAATCTGGAGAGAAGGAATGGGCAGACGAAGCGACGATGAGGAAGGCCCAGCTCGGAGGAGACTGGCAGAGGAGGATGGAAAGAGGTCGAGGATGATGGGAGGTCAGTGACGGATGGGGCGTTGGAGGATGAACGAGATGGGCCACGAACCAAGGCTGGCCAATGTCGGGCAGGAAGCTAATAGGGCCGGGGAGGGAGAAGGGCCGCTGGCGCAGTCGTTGCAATTGGCGTTGGGCTGTGTCCCACTCACCATGTACATGTATTTTACCCCCAGAGGTATTGGCCAAGTAGACCAGGGTGGGGAGCTACGACACAGCCGCTTGAACCGGTACCTAGCCAGATGGGCACGGCTAGAAGCAATCAGCAGTAGCCCACTACCCACCCAGACGAGTAGCCCGCGCTATTGCTAGTAACTCTATGTACGTGTGTACTCATTGGCTACTAGTAGTACTAGACACTACATACAGCGCTACGTATAGGTATGTTCCTTTCGGCTACCGCGCTCACAGTTCGGGCTCCTTCAAGATGACCTTGATACGCAATACTAGTAAGACATAATTTGACAAGTGATTTGCATCTTCTCCTCTGAACCGACTTGTGGTAGTCTCATGCATGCCCTTACCTCGTCACGTCATCCCTCATTGGAGGTGCGGGACAGCCAGGTCGCATGTCGAACAGGGCT
>JADHZA010000087.1:0-44658 GCA_018831705.1 Torrubiellomyces zombiae | reverse complement strand
CAATCCAATGGCGGCTTGATGGACAAGGCTACCTTACGGTGATATGACGCAGGCGTTTCGAGGCCCAAGGGCAACCCTGGCTTTGCCTTGTCGTGAAGGAGATTTGCTTCATCACCATCACCATGGATTACTTCTTCTTGTTCAATTATGAGCCCGATTTCGAGTGGATATATGTTTGTACATACCAGTACGGACGTCGCATTGTACATATTGTCTGGTGTCATCTCGAGCCGTTGGCGTCATTGGAGCAGTTTTTATAGTCTGTTTTACTTGTAGACTGTGTGACTGGATTGTGTTCCCGGAAGCCACAGGGTAAGCTCGCAGTCGGATCTGAGTTTCTGACTGGCTGACAGCTTGATACGCACGGACAATGAACATATATGGGCTAAGCAATTTACAAGTAATACGGAACCCAGCAGTGCCAAGTCGTGTGAACAACCGAGACCGCAGGTGTGGCGAGTGCGTCGGGGGTGGAGCTGAGGCCATGGGGCGGCCTCAAGGAACCGGGCGCCAAGCTTGCTGAACCGTGCCGTCCTGCCCGTCGTATCAAGTTTTTTATCTGCTACAAAAGATGCGGATGGTGTCAACATACACGAGAGCTACTTCCAGTAGTAGTATAGTATATACCCGAAGCAGTATGACAAGGTGCGTCTTGTGCGGGCTACCTAAATGGGTGGCGGAATCATCACCGAAAGTGTCGGACGCACGGGTGGGAAGATGTGGCTTCATCTATCATTGACCCAGACCGGTTCGGTAGAGTGTTGTAGGTGTCACTGGTCGGTTTGTATGTTCCCCAAAACCCCCCAAATTTCTTATCAGAGTATGGAAGAAAGCCTCTCGATTCTCATGATGGATATACAGGAGCCAATAACACTGTGCATTTCATGTACATATCCCCTGCCCTACAGGTGGCTCGTGTTTTCTCTGACGATGACCAATCCGTGTTCTCGGAACAAATATATGTTGCATTGCATTGGTCTTTTCCACTGGAGGAGCAATGCAAAATTAGGTTGATGGATTCCAAGTCTTACCGAGAACTTGACAGTTCCGTCTTTCTGATGACGATATTTTGCCACTCATGGCAAGTTCTTGCTTTTTCTGCCTGGCCAGCTCATCGAGTATGACGACTGCTTCGTCTTCCCTACCGAGAGGCACAAATAAGTGGTCGTGGTAGAAGCCACTGACAGGATTGACACCCATTTCGCTCTTGGCCAGCCTAGTTGCCACGACGGCCATGAAGCCAACAGCTTCGAGGCTGGATGCCACGTTCAGGGTAATCATCCTCGACTTAAAAAAGTAATCCAGGCCATGGGCAGTCGCGTAGTCGAGCGAAACGATGACGGTGATGCCCTCCGACTCACGAAATAGAAGCTGGATCTCGGAGAGAGGCGGCAAGTCCATCGCGTCGCGAATGGTTGTGAAGACAAAGGTGGCCCGGTGCATGGTCGTCGTAAGGCCAGAGAGCAAGGTGTTGAGCGACTTCTCGCCCGGGTCGACCATGAGGGTGGCCATCTTTTCTCGATGCTTTTTCACTCGGGGCTTCGTGCGAATCTCGGACTGTGAGTCTGCTGCTTGATTGTAGTCGTTGCCATGCACTGCCGCGACGTCAGTGGGCGATCCAACAGGGGTTCTACATCACATTGGGCTTTGAAATGTCACAAGGTGAATCTGCCCGCCGGCACATTGAATTGTCCACAGGGATCAATAGGTAGGCCCACACCGGCTTTTTCTACTGTTACCTAATCAACGCCTGGCGAGCTCAAACTTCCCAGCAAACCCAATACCTTAACAGATGCTTAACGTCACCGCATTGCCTGAAGAGCATCGGGCGATGATCCAGCCATCGGATCTGACGACATACAACCGCCATCCCTCGTGCAGCTCCAATCCGTCGATATCTTAGGCGGCAGCAGCTGGATCATCGGCGACCGCTAAATTACTATGATCTGCTTGTCGCGATTATCTCCGTCCGCACCGCAACATCCCGATGCGACACTTGTAGACATCGTTCATAATATTCACTTCACCGCGCCGGCAAGATGACCAATTCTTCGCCAGCGAGGCGAAGCCACCAGCTCTCCAGTCCAGACAGGGCATTGCTCTCAACCTTTTTGCTCGATGGCCGGAATACAGAACTCAGCCATCGAGACGCACTCGCAGCTGCTCAAGCTGAGCACGACCGTGTTCGAGAGACTGCCATTCGCGTATACGAGCTACATGAGCTCAAAGAAGAACACGGGCGCATCTTGGAGCAGGAGAGGAGGGAGCAAGAGAGACTGAAGGCCGAGGCTGCCCTCGTTGCCGAGGAAACTCGACTTCGAGAGCTGAGGGCCAAGTCGATACCGAGACCGCCGCCTCCAGAGCCAGCGCCGGATCCCCCAAAGGCAGCTGAGCCAACCTGCCAGCCCGAAATGGGCGAAGAAGCCACCACAGATACATCGCATGCCTCGTCGAGCGTTTTCACGATCAAAGCGAATGATGCACCGCTCCCACCGCATGCGAACGGTCTGCCCTTCAGCCAAACCCAACCCCCGATAAGTAGCCCCCAGCCTACTCAGAAACCATCTAATCCGCCGCAAACCACGATCTCGCCATCGAATGGCGTTTCAGCACCACCGCTGAATACACAATCACCCGACAGTGACAGGCTCCGCCGGTACTCTCAAATACATCGCGAGCTCAAGCTGCTCCGTAAAGACGTACTCGCTTCGTCCAAAACTCCTGGATCCCCGTTAAAGGGCAAGGTGGGAACGATCAGGAGAGAAATCCGCGTGTCTATCGGCCAGTTGACGGGGGGCCGTGGCGCGAACAAACAACCAGTGAGATCTACCGACCGCTCGCGACTGATTCCATGTTCCTGACACGATCACAGACAAACAAAATACTGGCACTGCTGAAACAATCCTTGAGCGGCGAGCTACCCAGCCCACCCATCGATGTCGGCCGTTTCACCGCGACGACGCGAGAACCGATGGCAACCGCCGTGCCTAACAGTGGTGACTCGATGCCGTCACTCTTCATCTACTTGATCAACATCTGCGCAAAGGGGATCATCAGTCAGTTCATCAACGAATGCGGAGCGAACCCGAAGGCTGCAGATCCAATCGGCGTCTTCACGGCACAAATTTTTTCGGACAAGGACTTCTCATGGCGAGGCGAATCACTTATCGACATTCTTCTAGCCAAGTTTTGCATCGTGTGCCCCGTCTTATTTGGCTCGTACGGCAATGATCGGACAGAAAGAGGCAGAGCCGCCGTTGGGTGGCGTAAGGATGGGGGTGCATGGATAGCTGAACAAAATCACAACGACCGTATGGCAGGTCTGGGCGCCGGATTCGCATCGATCTCGTTGCGAGACTTTAGCAAGACTACAAAAGCCAACCCGTACCCGCCGACGCACTACTGGAAGGCCTTTGCGAATATTGTTAACTGCCCCGCGAACCAAATATCCAACACGCAGTTCGTCGTTCTACGATCCATGATTGATGGGCATGAACAACGATTCTTGAATTTCTATGGCAACGCAGCCCTCGCTGCTTTGCGATTGGCCCTCGTCGACTTTCCGAACAAGGCGCCCCCCCATGCAACGGCGGCAGGCTCCCTGCGAGCGTTGGCTGAAATCCTCCGAAGCGATGGGTTGGCACTAGGCTAGCGGCAATAACCTGCGGAGAGATAGAATAGAGAAGGGCAGTCACCAATGGACGACGTCACACGGCTCTTTTGTACTGGGGAAAACATGGTTTTGCTTAGCTGTTCCTGTTGGGTTTCCCGGGGAATACTTGTCGTGTGGCGATTGTAAATTAGGGACATTAGACGACATACTGTATTTTGACGCAAGGCATCGGCGTTGCGAGCCGCACAGGGAATCTGCCTTTGAACAGCCCGGGCTGATCCAATAGAAACCTCAATCTTGAGTCTTTAGGAACTCGAAAGAGATGGAAGTGCATGACCCAAAAAGCGCCAACCTAAAACGCCCCCCTTTGCTTTGTCCTTCTATAAAATCAATAGCAAGACCAGTAAGAGTATAAGAACAAAGATCAGGACGGCTATACAACAACTGCTATACCGGTCCTCATTCTTGCGTATCACATATTGCAGCTTCTGCATCCCGTTCTGCAAGCGACTCCCCACCCGATCGGCGGCCTCGTCCACCATTTCCAACATCTCATGCTGCTCTTCCAACTCCCTGCCCATATCATCCGCCTGACGACGCAGATTCCCCACGGTCTGAAACACGCCGTCCAGATGCTGGTCCTGCTCGCGCATCATCTCCACCTGCTGCTGCTGTTCAAACTCGGCATATCCATCGCCTTCGGTGTCGTCGACGGCGAAAGCGCTGGGATCCGGTAGGTTCCGAGCGCCGTCGCTGGCCTCGATTTTCTTGTTGAGCTCCTCGCGCATATCTTCGACCTCGCCGCCCACCTCCTGGACAAGGCGTTTCCGCCGGATCAGCTCATCGGCAGAGATGCCATACTGAGCAGGACTGGACTCGATGGCTTGGACCGAGGCGACGAGATCGGCGAGA
Organism: Torrubiellomyces zombiae; assembly: GCA_018831705.1. NCBI lineage: Eukaryota > Fungi > Ascomycota > Sordariomycetes > Hypocreales > Ophiocordycipitaceae > Torrubiellomyces > Torrubiellomyces zombiae. The sequence continues at coordinate 40,133 of JADHZA010000087.1, read as the reverse complement.
TCCTCGGCCAGAGACGTGAGGGAGGAGTCGAGATCAGATCGGGCGGAGGCGAGCTCGGGTGAGGAGGCGGATGATGCGAGGGAGCGGATTCGTAGGTAGGATGCGAAGAGGGGGCGGGTAGATGAGAGCTGTGTGAGAACGTCTCTATGCTGAAGGGTCAGCATGAGGTCTCGCTAGCATTACGAGGAATCAAGAAGAGACGACAGAACGCACTGCTGGACTTGCAAGAAGGGGTCCTGCTCGTTGGTAGAAGCCATCATCTTGGCGGCGACGAGGACTGCGTTTAATGGTTGTCGCGGTGGCGGCGTCGCCGCCGAGCTGGGAGTGACTGAATAAAGCGGCGAGAGCGCAGCATGGAGAGATGTTGCGACGCTCCCCAGGAGACGAATATGCCGTTCTTGGAGCAAGAGAACGCTTGTTGATGCACGTCCAAGAACTGCGCTCGAGGTTGGTTGGTTGGTTCCTGGATGACGTTGCAAGTAGACGCATACTAGGAGTAGACCCTCGGCGTGTGTCACCTGGGTGTGAAGTAGCCAGCCAGGACGCAGAGTAAGTGGGTACGTACCTGCGCGCAAGGACTCGAGCCAACGAATAATTTTGAGCGTAGGACATCGTCTTCACGATAAGCGTACTTCAAATTCGCACAATTTCAATTTGAGCTGGGAGGCCTGCAAAGTCTATCATTATGGAATAAACTTGTCAGACTATTTTTTCTGGGGAAAAAACACCGGGTCATCACTCAGAGCATATGACAAGCTCCCTCTTCAAGTCCTCGACACTGACCTTCATTAGCCTTACCACCCCAGAGGAAACTCAACCATTCCTTTACACCTATCCTCGAATATGAAGCAAAACTCAACAAGACAACAAACCACATCTCCTCGACGATTAATTAACCCCTCAATTACTTGAGCAAAATACAAGAACAACAACGTGGGTACAGGGTGAGGGCGTTGCTACAAAGGAGAGAGGTGCCATGATTCCACCCAACCCGCTGCCATATCGCGGCGACTTCTCATCACCCGAAGAATATGTAGAGAATCTCCTTCGCTTCATCCAAACGTCAGACACCTATCAGATCCTCAGCGGCGGCATCCACATCCTGGATTTTTTCACCAGCGAGCCCGATTTATTCCACGCTGCCTTGCCGCAGGAATGGCACGCCTTCCTACTATCATGCGATCTGATGCGCCTGCTCGACCTGCTCATGAGAGACGACCTGGATAATCTGACGACAATAAATGATCAGTATGGACAAGCCCTCGTGCCACCGGATAGCTTACTGCGCTACATCCGCTCTATACGGGACCTTTCGCTCCGCAGAGACTTCACACCCCCTGCTTCACGGAAGCTGCCTGTGCTGCCGCAGTCTGTTGCCGTTGGCATGAAGCCAAAGAAAAGACACGAAGTCACTGGCTTTGCTGCCTACGTGAACGACCTTTCTCATATGATCTCCACTCCGGAAAATACTGACGGCACGCCGGCGCGGGACGCCGGGAACGCCATCAGCCACTTCGTTGATCTGGGCAGCGGACAGAACTATCTCGGTCGTGTTCTTGCTAGTCCACCCTACAACCGAGATGTCATTGCCGTCGAGGGTCGTGAATACAACGTCGCCGCGGCGCGCGATCTTGACCGCATCTCTGGCCTGGCCGTCAGGGAGAAGGTCCGGCGCAACAAGAAGCTCTGGAATAAGGTCCTCGAGATCCGCGGTGACGACGAAACCCCTGAGGCGCTGGCCAAGGCTGTTGAGCAGGTCGCTGGCGCTGAAGCATTCGACTTTCGCCCTGTAGGTAAGCTCCGTGTCGAGTATGGCGCCGAAGGGGGGAAAGGGCATGTGCAGTACTTGTCGGGCAGACTTGACAGCGGCGACCTCTCCGAGATTGTGACACAGATAGGACGGCGAGATCAACCTACCTCGGTCAGGAGGAGCAACCCCTTGACCCAGCCGGAGAATGAGGAACCTCAGCCGTCCTCTGATCAGGATCCCAAACTCATGGCCATATCTATCCACTCGTGCGGCAACCTCTCCCACTACGGCATCCGCTCACTCGTCCTCAACCCGTGTATCCGCGCCATCGCCATCGTCGGTTGCTGCTACAACCTCATGACGGAGCGTCTCGGTCCTCCAACCTACAAGCACCCCTACCTGCGTCCCACCTTGCAAGCTCTCAACGGCCGCGTCCTCCGCGAGTCGGCCCGCTTCGACCCCCAAGGCTTCCCCATGAGCGATCACTTCGCCTCCGAAAGCAATAGCGTTCGCCTCAACATAACAGCACGTATGATGGCATGCCAGGCGCCGCAGAACTGGACGCCACACGATAGCGAGGGCTTCTTCACCCGACACTTCTACCGCGCCGTGCTGCAGAAGATATTCCTTGATCGAGGCGTCGTGGACCGCATCTGGCACGGGGATAAGCCTACGGAACCAGACGCCACCGACACGTCCCGCAGCCCCTTCAATATGAGCACCAACCCCGTCACCATCGGCTCCCTTCGCAAGGGCGAATACACATCCCTACGGGCCTATATACGCGGCGCTGTGCGCAAGCTGACAACAACCACCGAGTACAAGAAATACGCGTCGGTCATGAATGCCAAAATGGCCGACATGGCCGACGCCGAGATCGATAGCTACGAAAGCACCTACATGCCTCGAAGGAAAGAACTATGCGTGATATGGAGCTTGATGGCTTTTAGCGCCACGGTGACGGAGTCTCTCATCGTGACGGATCGCTGGCTGTTCCTCAAAGAGCAGAAGGACTTGGTGGAGGATGCGTGGGTTGAGGCGGTATTCGAGTACAGCGAGAGCCCGAGGAACCTGGTCGTCGTCGGCGTGAAGAGGAGGGATGAGTGAAGACATGTTGAGCTAAGCTTCACGGAGGCAGGGGATACGATGAACATGAACAGGCGCGATGATAGAACATGAGTGTATTATACCGGACACATTGACTGTAGATGTGCAACATAATATCAACTATGATATCGGCGAACAGACTTTGGGTATCGAGTCGTGCTGCATAAGCCCTTCCATTAGGGCAACACATTATTCATTTTGGCTATCGATTGTTGGGGGGCGGGGGTATCACTGGTTGTGTATTTTTTCATAGATAAGTCTGTACATATTTCGAAACAGGCATGCATCCTGTCGCTCTGCTCTCTATTTTTTACATCCCGTCATTTGCTCATCTCTTTGCTGGAGAAGTTTTCGCGCTATCTGACGAAAGACCTCCACGTAGCTCGACTCCCACATCCGAACCATGTCCAGCGCGGCTTGCAAGCCCGGTGCATGACCATCTATCAAAGGAGATTTTTCCGTGTAAGACCAAGAAGACTCCCTCGCCAGTAGCATGCCGGCCGCCACCTCTACACGGAAATGATCTGCCAAGCTCGGCTCAGCAAGGTTGACCAGGGACTCTGGCGTGCCAACTATCGTCGCAACTTCCAATTGTCCAAAGAAACGCGTACCGAGCTTATATACCGCTTCCTGAAGGTCATAATGGTACACTTTGTGACTTGTACTCAGCTCGGTCAAGAGCTGCACAATGTCGCTCGAGACCGAGTCGACTACCTCGCTCGCAGGAGCCTGGCCTTCCAATGGCACTTTGGGCGCTTGGATCAACCTGAGCCGCAGACACCATGTGCTTGGTAGAAAGGCTGGAGTCCGGGGTTTGCTAGTGTGCCATTGAGGCGTGCGTATCGACTCTACGCGGTCGATGATTCGCTGGATGATGTGACCCCCCCTGCTTTGCGACTCTTTTGTGTACGTAGGCCCAAGCCCCTTCAGAGTGTTCAGGCGAGACAATAGATAAAAGAAGTTTTTGAGAACGCCCTGCTGTAGTAGTAGATCGACTAGTTCCAACATGAAGTCCTCGAGCAATTGTATGGCCTTGAGGGAAGCGGAGCTGTACCTGTCTTCCGTGGTCATGCTAGTGAGTGTTTCGGCGGCTTGGATTGCACCCAAGCTGAGCCCCTTCTCATCCTTGTTGTCCCACAAACGGAGGAACTGTTTACCGGCATTCGAATTGACGATGTCAGGGTCCTCTTTCGACGCGTTGATGACGTCTGCCAGGCTGGGAGTTGGATCCAGGTTGAGCAAGACGAATCTTTTGAGAGTGTCGAGACTTGGTGTCATCTTTTCGACATGGCCTAGTAGATAATGCATTGCAGTTGGGTGAGGTGGCACGGCAGGCAGAGCTTCACGATCTGGCATTTCCCATCCGTGTTGCTCAAGATAGACGGTGGTCCACCGTTGGTTTCTTTCGGCAGCCAGGGCCAGTGCTTGGCCAAGCAAGTCTCGAAAATGGATTCCCTTCCGCAACTTTGTCGTTTCGTTTGTCTCCTCATCTTTTGCGTCAACGAGTATTTTCGCGCGGATGAGCATTTGAAGCACTGGAGGAAATTTGCGGCTGTGGCTTGCTAACTCGACATTCGCCAAATATTCTTCTGCAGTCCCAAACGACTCTACGTCCTCATTAGGCCGTGTCTCATTCATGGACGCCGCCCTGGGCACGGCATAGCAACTGAGGAGTCTCAGTATCTCGGGTCTAAGGTCTTGAAAATTATAGTCTGAATATAGGTCAATCAGCGTATTGAATATGGCCAGGTGTGCGTCACTGTGTCGCGTTGCCTGTAACAGGTCGGCCGAAATCCGTAGGGTCAGATGTGGACTGACGGCGGAAGAACGCCTCAAGCCTTCCATGATCATCTTCAATGTTGTCACTTTGACAAAAGCCTTGCCTGTTTTGGAACCATCCTGCGAGGCAGCAATCATTTCCAAAAGGCTTTCAGCCAACCCTACGATGAGCTGATGGGCATCGAGAGCATCGAAGCGCCTCAGGGTACGCTCATTGAAGATGTGTCTGTGCCAGGAACTTTGCTGAGGTTGCTCGAGGACAACACGACGAATGAGTGGGACAGCTGCTGTGGGTTGATCGCTCCTTGTGAGAAGTTCGATCATTTCGATGGTTGTACTGCAGGTTTCATCGGTCCGCTCACTCTCTCCCATATTGTGAATATTGGAGGCCACCAGTCGAGCCAGCAAGTCGGTGGGGACCTGTTGGAGAAACCTGTCCAGCAAAAAGATCGGATAGGATAACCGTCTGCCCTCGCCATAGAAGTGAGGGTCCAGGGTCAAGCCAGGAAACCTGGGGTGTTCGGATAAGTTGGGATATGGACTCTTCATGAAGGTCGCGTCGTTCCCAAAAAAGGTGTTCACATAAAGCAGTGAGGCTGCAATGATGCCATCGATGGCCTCTGCAGAATCGTGCAATTTGATGCTGGAGGCGTGAGTCCAGAAGGGGTCTTCACTATCAGAGCAAGGTATTTTGACCTCAATGTGGCGAAGTGATACTGTCCGGTAATATTGTACCTCACTCGTCTGTAGCATGGCATCTAGCGGTGTTGCAGTCATGTCTTTCACCTTGCGGGAGATCGGCTTGGAATATGCGGCATCCGGATTCCACATTGTCGGCTTCGCTGAATCATCGTCACTCATCCATGTGAGGAGTGTCTGACGAGACTCTTCAAATTCTGGGTCAATTTCCTGCTCCTCGGCCCCAGCTCCAGCAAAGATAGGGAGCCAGAACCGTCGAGCCTCGTCAGGAGACATGCGCGGCTTGCTCAATGGTCCGATGGCATGCTGCCAAGCTCTTTGAACACGCTCTCGGCGTCCTTGGTTCTTCTCTTTCCCGAAGAACATCTCCAGCGCGTATGGCCAAGAGTCTCTGAAGTCACCAATGGCTTGCTGCAACTCCTCCAACGCTTCGTCCTCTGGTAGTGGACGGAGAACCACGTCTGCAGAAGCAAAGAGCACCGATTCTACTCGATCTGACAAGTAGGGAATCTCCAACAGGGGGCAGAAAGGTAGGAGCGATTGAAGCGGGAGACCTCGCGGCCAGGGCTCGGTCAGACATGCCGCTGCTGGGTTGCGTTCCGAGCGCTTGCGAAGATACAGCTCATCGCGAGACTTTGCAAGTTTGTTGAGGAACTTGATGACTACCGGATGCGGCTCCTTGACATCCCAAGAGTCGGTGAAGATGTTGGTTGTCATATCGGCATGCAGTTCTTCGCGGTTCTGCCCCAACTGGTCCTCGAAGCTGATCAACATGGCGACGGTTGGATCCAGTATGTGTTGAGAGATTTCACGGTCCGACACTTGAAAGCGATCTTGAAAATCACCGACACCCTGAACCCTCTTTTGAGCCACAACATAAATGAGCTTGAATACATTGGTAGACTTGCGTTGATCGAAGCTTGGTTCCGGTATAGAGAGAGTAATCACTTCCAGAATGGTTCGCAATGCAGCGTTGGCTTGTTGCACTGCCTCGCCCAGGGCCACCACAGGAAGCGCAGACGTCAATTTCCCGGATCTCGGTGGTATCACGGCCAGGAGGCTGATGGCCTCGTCGCAGCGCAGCGCTATATCCATGATGGAATTGGCGACCAGTGAGTCCTTGGAGAAGCGCCGCGTCCATGACACGGTATCAGAATAGAGTGGTATGTCGCCCAGTGCAATGGATAGAAACAGCGCCGATTTGACCCAGAACAGGCGATCTTCGTCCTCGCGACCACGCTCCGCAAGCTTCTTCCTATGCTCCAATTCAACAGTCTTTAGGTGTGACAAAAGATCAAGCCGAGCGGGATCGACCCTGCTACAAAGGCAGGCCCGTTGAAGGTGAGGATCGGCGAATTCACTGGAGCGATCCCAGCGGTGGCTGAATATTGACCTATTCGACGAATGTGGTTCCAGGAATAGAAGATTGGGGTTCGCACACCAAAACGCTTCGCACAAAAGCAGCGCCTGTCGGCTCGGCAGAATCTCGAATAAGCGTGAGTTTGGTCTGAAACCTTCGTCCTTGTGCCTGAGACAGGCCTGGTTGATTTGTGATGATGGACCGATATCGAAGTTATATCGCTTATGAAATTGAAGAAGCAAGCGTAAAAGGCGGTACCTGAGCGACGGACGTACAGCACGGATCAGCTCGTCCAGCTTCGGGGCATCCCGGTGCTTGATGCTCATCTGATGCACAAGCTCGGATAGAAGCCCGTCGTCTGGATAAGTGCAGAGGGAATAGGACCAGCTTCTGAGGACGAGAATGAAATATGAGGGTCTGCAGGCAGGTTTAGAAGAGCTCCAGCAGTAACTGTAAGAGGACGAGGGAGGATAAGGATCAAAGCTCAGTTCCGACGTCAAACTTGGATTCCTGCGCCGACAGTCATGGTACGAGTACGATGGAGCGGTAGCATCGAAGTTCAGGTCCGACGTCAAGCTTGGATGTTTGCGCAGACAGTGAACTACCAGCTCCCAGAAACCCGGTCGGGTCTTTCGGAATCTTGAATGCCTCGCGCAACGTCTGGCCAAGGGAAGAACCAGGCAATAAGAGAATAGACTCGCGTCCAGTCCTAAAGGGGTATCTTTTTCGGTGAGTAGAGCCAGGATCTGTAGGCCGAACGCAGCGTCTTGAGTGACGAGATGACGAAGAGGTTGGCGAGGGAGTTTTGGTTGGTGATTTTTCCAAGCCTGCCAGTAGTCGAGGACCTGTTTTTGATACACCCGAGGATGCGCAGTCGCCAAACGCAACCATTCCGTCAAACAATGACGATATAGGTCAGGCATAATTTCCCAGCTAGCGGCGGTCCCAGCATCACACACGGGAACAATGGACCGATATGCCATCCGTAAAGGACGGCCATCACGTTTGGCATGACTGGAGGAAGACAGTACGGCGAGGAGATGGGTCATGGCCCGACTTCGCTCCGCACTGGCGTGGGTAGGCTTTCTACCGAGCTGGGAACACAGGAGGCCCACGCTCCTCACGCTGAAGGTGGCCAGGAGAGCAGCGACACCCTCGGCGCCGCCAGCGGCAGACCAGGCCTCCCGAAAAGTGCTCCCGCGGCGTAGATGGCGGGCAAAGAACTTGATAGCAATCTTGCGCACAGCATGGCTATGACCTTGTCGCAGCGCAGCGACGGTGTATGCTGGGTCTGAGGCCACGCCCAACCAAACGGAGAAGACGACGGGCGAGATGGAATGACAGGAGATGAGGGCTAGGAGCTCCTCATGAAGTGCTGTCTTGTCGACATCCGGGTTCGAGACGGCGGTTTTCAGATAGACAGCCTGTTCAGGGAAAGTCGAGTGACGCAGGCTGTCGACGAGGTTGACTCCTTGGGGCGACATGGTTGCGTAGCGGCCTGAGTGTTTTCTAGCAAAGAAGGATTTTCTTTTTCTTCTATTGCTAGGGCGTATGAAGAGGGATGAAGGTGCTCGAGCCCAATGGACGGGTCGAAGACGGCTTACATACTCGAATTTCCATGAAGATTACCTGTTCACCGGTAGGTGAGTAATAAGGCAAGTCAATGTCGAAACTGGTGGGGAAGGCGTGACGCATACGCTGGTGAAGTGGGTCAACGGACGCTAGGGACGTTACGAAGCAAACGTGAGTACGGGGTCATACCGAAGGTCTTGATTTGCAGATACAGGTCTGCAAGATACTCGGTAACCAATCTGTGACGACGAATGGAAGTATGAACCAGTCAAGCACGTTAGATACTGGTAGTAGCCCGTACCCGTAATATATACCTGGATACTTGTACGTACGATGTTCATAATCACAGCGTACTCTGAACAAGCTACTGTAGGTACAGCATCAAGTTCGAGGTTGGTGGTGCGTCAAGGCGCCATCATCATCAAGCAAGACACGGACGAAGGGAGCTGTGAGGTGAAGAACACGCAAAAGGGAGACCAGCTTTCCTAGTAAGGTTCTTTTGGACTCACAGGCTGTGTTGGGTACCGTACCGATGCAAGCTCCATCCCCTCAGCCACGCCACTGCGACTGCACCGCATTGCCGTAGCATCGTGGCATCGTGGCACCGTAGCCAAATTGTTGACTGGTACGGAGTACGCTGCGCTATCTTTAGTGTGCCTGCCTCTTTGCAGTAATACTTGTGCTGCCCCAAAAGCTGAACCCCCGCAGTGGCCGTTTGCGGTGACCCCCACCACCCCGACCCATCCACGGCTTTGGTTGATGGAATCCGCAGATAGTAGTCCCCGCCGTGCAGTGACCCGACCCGGTATGTGAAGATGGCTCTGCATGCATGCGCACATATTATTATATAGAGGTATACTACGTAGGTGCTAGTAATACAACAAGCTACTGTAACTTGTCGCAGCACTAGGACTGGTAATAGTTGTCTTCTCATCACTATTGAATCGGGGGGCCGTTTTGAACCTGCTGCTCCTGCTCATCCGTCGCCAATCATGATGATTGATCCCCGAATTCAATCATCAATGACCTGAAAAGGAAAGAAAGGGACAGGTATCGCGACATACCTGTCGACCTCAAAACCGGTCTCTCCCCGCGCATCCCCGGCCGGCTTGGGTCGCGTCTCTCGCCCAGGACGGACTAGACAGAACCACCGGCTGCACCTTGCTCTCTTCCTCTTCCTCTTCCTTGTCCTCTTCATTACTTGTACATTCTTTTCTTTCCGAGACTTCTTCAGCACTCTTTCAGGGACGACTGTACATTCATTGGCTCTTTGCACTGGCCTCTTCCCCTCTCCATCTATTAACTTCAACCTCGTTTACTTTTCCCCTCACCAATACCCTTTTCCAACGAAAGGACAAGAGCGGGAAAAAAGAGGAAGAAAAGAGCATCTTGGCCTGGGGGAGACTGTCAGCCCCAGTAATCGGAAGCCTCTCCGAGAGCATCGACCTCATCCCTGCGTCCTCTCTCGCTTGGGGGGTTCGTCGGCGCTCTGACCATGAGTGCCCAGATATCCTTCCTTGTATGTGAGACCCTGCCACGCTCTCCCCAGCTCGTGTTCCCCGCGTGCCCGCCCTCCCACGTGGGCTGACCGACCCCCTTACCCTGTTTCCCCCTGGCCCTCTCGGGCCAGCTTCCGAAGCAGGATGCCCATCGTGAAGAAACAGTAAAGTCAAGGCCTTGTGACTAACCTGAGACGTCCGGCTTGAACCCGCACTTCTCGTTACAGGCCGGCACTCACACCTTGATACATATTCCTCTCGAGCTGTACTCGACGCTTCTGCAGCCCATTTTGCGCGTCCTGATACCGCAGACACAATCCTTGCGCTTGCAAGACGATACCATCCCTGAACCGGCCATCGAGGGACTCACCCCCGATAACCAGCATGCCTTCTTCAACGTCAGCGTCACGCCTCTCGAATGTTCCATCGTTTGCCATGCCACCTGGGCTCGCAATGTGTTCGAGCCTGTCCTTCGCACCCTGCCCCCCCATCGGGCGGAATCCGTCTCCATCTTCAGAGACTCGTACATGGTTCTCTCCGTGATCAATGCCGGTCTCGATGCCGCCAGTCGCGTCCTGGAACTGAGTTCTCCACTGGCCATGGCCGGCATTCCCATATTCTTTATCACCACCTACTATTCCGACTTCATTCTCGCGCCCGCGAAGGAAAAGGACAACGTCGTCAACGCTCTTCTGGGAAGGGGCTTCGAGTTCTCCGAGAGCCAGTCGAACTATGTCATCCCGCCACCTTATAGTCGAAAGAACTCGACCGTCCATGGTGTCTCTCCTCCTGTCTCACCCCCTCCTCATAATGACAAGGAGTTGCAGGCGCGAACCTTCGACCTGCTTCAGAACCGCAACGTCTCGCCCTACGTGGTCGACGGTCTGGAGCTGGTGCAATGCTCCGGCCGGGAGATATCGCAGCTTTCCGGCGCCTATGGTCATCGTGTCGCCACCGGCCGTCAGCAGCAGGACCGCCATCGACAGAGCTGGATCGAGAACGTGGACGGCAAGCTGTACGCCTGCATGATCTCGGCGCTTGTCTCGCAGCCACGCTTCGTGTCCGTCACCCTTGTGCAGGATGACCCACCGTCCCTCTTGCTCGACCGGAAGCTTCTCAGTCTATTTGGTGATTCGATCGTTGGCGACACAGACCACATATTGATTCCCATCTTTCTCGACCTGGAAAATCTGCCCTCCGAAGTGACGGGCATCGTCTGTGGCGTCGCCGGTCGCCTCGTTTTGGATATGCAGGTTTCGGAATCATCGGAGCTGTCGTATTTGTCCACCGCTCGAGCCGGTGCCGTCGTCTTACCTGTGGCACAGTTTGCTCGAGCCCTCCACGTTCTTCAGCCATTACTCAACCACGAGGAATAGTATTCCATGATGGCCATCGTACAAGCGTATGGACATGATTGACAGGTGTTAAGGAGTCATATCGAGGAGTCGAGAAAATTCAGGAGGGGCATCAAAAAGCATGTTGAATCACCCTGTTCTCTTTCCACCGGGAACTGGAAACTTGTTTGGCATCAAATGGGGTTTATCGATCTCCTTTGTATTGTATTTCCTTCTTTTTTTTTTGTCGATATCACGAAGCAAATCGAAACAGAAAAGAGGCTGTTCTGCTTGCTTTTCAGAAGATCATGTAAGAACATGCTGAGATAGTCCACATGATATACAAAAGAGGCACTCCAAAACAGGGATTTTGAGGTTGTCCTTATGAATCGAAGCTGATCCCTTCGATGTCAACTTGTGAACCCCTATCTCCATTCTCAACCCCAGTCACCTGCCTTTCTTCTTCTCCTTGTTTTCCACCAAGCCTGCTTTCACGAAGCCATCCCTCGCCACCGCATTGATGACGGCAAACCGCCTTGGTCCCAATTTCACGCCTCCATACCACCTCGTCACCACAACCATGACGTCCCACAAGTCCATGATCTGCATAAGATGCAACAGCCTTGATCCGGCCGCCGTCTCCCCGTCATCGTCGCAGTCCTGATAGCTGACTGTGCTGCTGCCGCGGATGCGCCAGGCCGTCATGTTGTGGGCCGCGCTGCGAATGCGCTTGTCCGAGGCGAGGAGATGGTTTACGTTCTTGCGAGCCTGATCCGGCGAGTCAACGCGAGCAACGTGGGCGAGAAAAGTCGATTTGGTGTCGGTGATGTGGTCGGACAATATCCATGCTGGTGTGTCCATGCCCTCGTCAACCTGCGCCTCGTCCAGCTCATCCTGGTCAAGACCCGTCTCGGCGCTGTCATTAGTGATGACGGTATGTCTCCTCCTGAACTCTTCGATTGCATCAAACAGACACACCGCTCCCTTACAATAGACCTCTTTCAAGACCTCGCCGAACACGCTGAGATCTCGTGCCCCAGCGCCCTTCACACCGCCAGAACTGTGATGTGTGCCCAGAACGAGCGGTGGCTGTGCCGGGTACACGGCGGGAAACTGGAGTCGAAGAGAGGAAGCATCACCGGGGAGTTTTAGGATCCATGTCGAGAAGCCGTCTGGCGATGAGGACACCGAGTCTACCTGGTCGTCACTATGGACAAGCGTGTCCTCATTGTAGATGGAGTTGATAGCTTCCACCTCATCAGACAGCTCATCCGACATGACGTTATATAATGGCCGCTCCTCGGGTTGTGAGGCGTTGCGAACGCTAGTGTGTTTCTATGTGAGCAGCCATGGCCTGGACTTCGGGACGGCGTTTGTCGCACTTTGGAAAGTTGGTGACAGTGCCATGCCTCCGGCACAGTGCCCAGACTGGCTGTCGGCTCTCACACACGGTATCAAGCTACACCACTCACGACCAACCCTCCGTCACGCAAGGCTAAACCTCTCTGCTCAAAAAGCTTAACATTGGGTGCAAAATTTATGGCATGCTTTATCATACTAATTTACTTGCGACTAGCCCATCTCAGAAAGCATCATTCTATATGTAGTACCATTCTTGTCCACGGCGGCTGACACTGGCCTGCCCCCTCCTGAAACCCTTCCAAGACCTACTCGTCCATGACTGATGCGAATTTATCTGTCATTTCCTGCTGAATAGCCTCGTACTGCACTCGCAATTAGCAACACGGTCACTGATAGAAAGATGGACGCAACAAACCTTCTTGCTAATGGCTTCCTGACCTTCGGAGGGCACCTCGAACTTGAGCTGTCGTAGCTTGCTTTGTAGATCGCTAGTAGCTTCGCGAACCTTGGCCCAGCTCTGTCCTTGGGAGATGGCCTTCTGTGCCTCATCATGAAATCCCATCATGAGCTTCATCATCCACTCCGTCTTCCATATGGGACAGAACTGATCGTAGTCTGAGTAGCCGTTCTGCTGTAGGAAATCTTCCTTAAGAAGGCTGGCAATGTCAAGCGTAATCTTGTCCGGATCAGACAAAGCGCTCTTTCCGACAAGCTGTACAACCTGGTCCAGCTCCTCCGAGTCTGTCAGAAGCTGCTTGATCCGATCCCGAAGCCTCGGGAATTCAGGGTAGTCCTTTTCGTAAAACTTGTCTAGAACGCCAGTGTACTTGCTATAGGACAGGCTCGTATTGATCGAAGGGAAGTGTTTTCTCTGCGCCAGCTTCTTGTCGAGGCCCCAAAAGACCTGCACGATTCCAAGAGTCGATGTTGTCACTGGATCAGAAAAGTCACCGCCAGGTGGACTTACGGCACCAACAATGCTGACGCTTCCCTGGCGCTCTGGGGAGCCTAGTGTCTGAACTTTGCCCGCTCGCTCGTAGAAGGAAGCGAGCTTGGCGCCGAGGTATGCGGGGAAACCTTGGTCTGCGGGCATTTCTCCAAGGCGACCAGAGATTTCTCTCAGAGCCTCAGCCCAGCGCGACGATGAGTCGGCCATCATAGCCACGTCCAGACCTTGATCACGGAAGTATTCGGCCACCGTAATTCCCGTGTAAATCGATGCCTCACGGGCGGCGACTGGCATGTTGGAAGTATTGGCGATGAGTGTTGTGCGTTTCATAATGGGTTCTTTGCGGCCGTCGACGTCGATTGACAATTCTGGGAAATCCTTCAATACCTCGGCCATTTCGTTGCCACGCTCGCCGCATCCGACGTACACGATCACATCGCTGTTTGAAAACTTGGACACGGATTGACTGATGACCGTTTTGCCGCAGCCGAAAGCGCCGGGAATGGCGATGGTACCACCCTGAACACCAGGGAAGAGAGCATCCAGGACACGCTGTCCGACAAGGAAGGGCTGATCGGCGGCGAGTTTCTCACTCGACGGGCGAGGAACTCGGACGGGCCAGGATTGCATCATGGGATATTCAGTCTTGGCGCCGTCGAACTCAAGCTCGAGAATTTTGTCTACAACGGTATACTCGCCCTTGGAAGCGATCTTGGTGACAACACCTTTAGCCCTGGGCGGGACAAGGATTCTGTGAGTCGAGATGAAGGAGTTTTCGAAGACAGTGCCCCAGACGTCCCCGCCAGCAACATGGTCTCCCACCTTGACAGAAGGTGTGAACTTCCATTTCTTCTTTCGGTCGAGTGCGGGAAGGGCGATGCCGCGTGGAATGTATATGGTCTTGGAAACGTTGGAGATCTCGGCGAGGGGTCGTTGAATACCATCGTAAATTCCGTTGAGGAGGCCAGGTCCCAGTTCGACGGACAAGGGCTTGCAAGTCCTCACGACGGGGTCGCCGACCTTGACGCCGGCTGTGAGCACGAGTACATGATCAGTATGTTTTGTCCGCAATACAGGTCAGCCCGAGAAACACACGTACCCGTTTCTTCGTAGACTTGAATTGTGGCTTGATCACCGCTAATGCGGATCACTTCACCGACGAGGTTGTCATGGCCTACTTTGACCTGACGTATCCGAGTTAGAGGGCACCGGCGTCTAGTCAGCTTCGTTGTGCGTGCCGACTCACCAGCTCGTACATGGCAACTCCTATCATGTCCTCGGCCACCACAACGGGTCTGTTCATTGCCTGTTAGTCGCATCAAATCATCTCGGCGCGGTTCGAGTTGCAAGAACGAGCAACAGAGAAACGAACCCGGAAATGGAGTAAATCTTGCCTGCGCATCATGTCAGTTTTCCTTGACAGGAATGAGATGATTGAAGCAGTGCTTACCGGCGTGTATGGTCTCGCCATCGCCAGTATTCGTTGCCTGTGCAGGCGAGCATCGTCAGTAACGTGGTGCTTCAGTGGGGCAGTATGGCCTCGCTGATTCAAGGACTAGAAAGCGAGGAAAGAATGCACGGCGTACCGACGGCATCTTAGGCGGAAGCGCAGACGACTCGTCCTGCGACAATTGTCGATATTCAGGAGAGGCGCAGTCCAGGGAGGGCAAGGTCGTCGACAAAGTGGACGATGATGACGCGGATGTCGAGGGCGAGGTTGACAGTGGAGAGTTTGGCAGAGGAAGCTCGACAGCTAACACGGTTTCGGCACCGTCGAGGCTGGGCGGAGATGGTGGAGGCGATGATGTATCTGTAGGGGCAGCTCCGGTGCTAGCACTGGCAACAATACCACCGCAAACCTCTTGCGCCGAATCACGTCTGTGACGGACCAGATCCAACAACGAAGGCCGCGCCTTAAGTCTAGGTCTGAATCCAGGCTGCATGCAAGAGCCAGAGGAGAAGCACAAAAGTTGGGAAGAAGACTAGAGTCACAGGCATGGAAGGCCCAACCGAAGGCGGGCAACTTCTAGAGAGGCAGGAGCCAGTCACGTACAGTGCAATGATGCCTACCGCTACCAGTATGCAGTCGCGTATACTCGCTAGGAACCCAACCTAGCTAAACTAGCGCCGCACTTTAAATGCTCGGATACACTATCAACTTGCGGGTAAATGTGATGGAGAACATGTATAGATCTAGTACGGAGTACTGTGGTACAGCTTGCTAGACCAGGTATGTACCGTGCCAACACGGTGTCTGAGTAGCTCAACAGGATACGTACGACAGCAGGGATGCTTGCGCGCACGTCTCACACAGATGCCTCAAACGTCTTGTGACCTCAGCTTCAGCCAAGCATAAATCCTTGTATCCGTATCTCGCTCGCCATGCACTTCGATGCCATTTTGTGCAGGTGCATGTGGTAGTCCTTGGGTAAAGAGCGTCCGGGGTTCTATATGTTCTATAGAGCAGAGTTGATAAGCATTACGTTGGCTTCGAGCGTGGAAAAGAAGACCTCATATCCTGTGCCAAAAAAAAATTCAACGCTCGCAATGACTCAATGTTTCTGAGACTTCATCCTGGGGCCCACAGGCTCTATTAAACAATAGATGCAACGAATGAGGATAAGGGCCATACTCGTGTATGGAATCTTGATAGTTTTGAGCGGCAGTTTGGTATTGATATACCGCTTGTAAAAAAAACCAACGATGCATACGAAGATGATAATCACGGTGAGTTCTTATACCCGAGTCAAGAGCCCCATCGGTTCCAGGGAGCCGGATTTGAAAAGCTTGCACAGCCGCGCAAACTTGTCTGCTTGTGAGCATATGAAGCAAATTATGTTGAATTGCTGAAGCACTGAGATGCTCTATTTCCAGACTCCCATCAAACGCCAAATGCCAAACCGACGATTCATTTCGCGCTTGTAAGAAATTCCGGACACTTGTCTATGTTCTGTTCGTCGCCTATCGTTGAAACAAACCTTGCCTTGCGGGCAACGAATCGGAAGAGTTTACCATTTAAAGTGGTGGTGGAAAGCCCGAGCCATGCGACTGTATCGGCTTCTTGTCCCATGCCACATATACGGGGTTCTTGGCTTCGTGTAGTGTCCGCTCCTCTCGATATCTTTCTCCTTCCTTTGTAATTTTCGGAAGTCGTCCTTTGAACATTCGATGCCAATCCGCAGACCTTTCTTGGGGATCGGTGGCCAAGACATCCTTCCTCCGCTTTTTGATCTTCGTGTAGATGCGCTGCGCCCTCTTCTCGGGTAACTCTGTGACCGTATATTGCACCGCCCAGTCGAATCGATCTTCTGAAACGACTGGTCGATCAACGAATTCCCCATTCACCTTGTTACGGATTGTGATGTACATTCCCAAAATTTCAGACTTGACCTCCTCGGAAGTTTCGGTGTTGTCACTCCTGCGTTGCTCGCTTAGGGGAATTGGAGTCTCCCGTATTTCCAGCCCGTCAGCCACTTCGCTGGAAGCTTCGGGGCTTTGACCATGGATCAATGTCGAGGACGTAGCGGAATCTGGCTTCCTAGATTGCGTGGCTATCTCCACAAACTTACGCTGAAATGTCTCCAAATCTTGCTTCTCATCGTCTATGCCCGCTGTGGCCTTCAGTATTAGATCCGTCAAAGACTGAGTCTGATGCGTGTGCGCAGCAGCATGCCGAGAATTTACCTCGCGATCTTTGGTGTCTTCTGATTCGCGAGCGAGTCGTGTCTCGAGCGTGTGGGCCGTGAGCGCCGAGACCAGGTCAGTCACGTATTGCTCGCCCTCGAGCTCGGTTTTGCCCCTCAGAAGGCCGCTCTGATCGAGGGCGTCCTGCACTGCCTCTTTCACGGATCTGATTCCAAGTGATTCGCTTTCAACCGTTTCATCTACCCTTGCCATCATCTCCTTCCAGGCCGATTCGCTTGGTGGGTCGTAAAGTGAAGCATCGTCAGAGGATTTCTTCGCCTCGTCGGATTCGACCGAGTCAACTTGTGCGCTGGCTTCTTCTCGCGCTGACTCGGCTTCTCGCTCTTCACGACTTAGACCAAGAATCTCACGCTCCAGCTGCTCGACAGACGGTTTGCCCGCTTCTTGAATTCGGTTCATGTCATCATCCGATACAGGCTCCACGAAGAAGTAGGTAAGCGGCTCCTTGGTCGGCCTGGTCTCAACATGCAAACGCAGAGACCGTCCTGGAAAACGCTCGGTTGCCCGGTTCAGTAGCTCGTTCAGAAGCTCCAAGCTGCATTTGAACTCTTGGTCCCCTAAGATAGGATTATGGGTTCCATGGAGGGCTTGGTCCATCTCCGACAGGCTGATGTACTGGAACCCGAAGATGCGTTGGGTGTTGTGAAATGCCACAAAAATACCATCCATGCGTCCCATGCGAACTTGCAGAGAATATTTAAGAAATGCGGCCCGGATCATATCGTAATATTCCCGCTCAAATGATTCCCATTGACCAAAACGCTTGCGAATCTCGTAGCCCACGCCTTTCTCATATCCTCTCACGTCCATCCGGATTGTGATGACGGCTCGCGTCTTGAGGTCAAAAACTCCGGAGCCGGGCAGCCGAGGGTCGTGAGCATCAAGCTGGGAGCGCATCATGAAATCACCCATAGTAGTGTAGTGATATGCTTCTTCCGTATTTCGCTCCTCTTCGGAAAGTTGGTGTGACTGTGACCGCCGATACTTTTCAAATTCCTCTTTTGGCAGTGTAAGAAGTTTCTCCATCGACTTTCCCAGCATGCTGAGAATGTTCTCGGTATCGTACTCCTTGTCCGCATCAATCGCATACACGCCGTCTTCGAACTTGGCGAACGCGGCCGCGGGTCCACGACTCAGAGCTGTAAAGTTAAGAGATTCGGGTTTCAGAGATTTGGAAAGGCTATCAAAGTTGGGCGGTCTCCATGCTGAGAGAAGGAAGTGAAAGTGTGACAGGATTGAGGTCATGCTTGACGTTGATCCGCAGTACTTCTTCCCGTGTGTAGCACTCAGCTGTCGCAGTTTGGAATCTTTGGACGACGTAATGTACGTCTTCAGAGCGTCGTAATCGAATTCGTTGGCGGGCATGATAGAAGCAAGGTACGGATCAAAGTTGAAAACTCCAGAACGATGATCTTGCATGTGATACACGCCGGGATTGAACAGCACGCGATCTAGATTGTAAGACAGCTTTGGGATGCGTGGTTGTTGTTCCTCTTCAACGGGCTCGATCTTCAACTTTCGCGGCCTAATAACTTTGACGTCTAAGGCCACTTTTGCTTTTCCCCGTTTCGATTTCGTACTAGCTGATTTCTTGGATAGCTTGCCCTCTCCAGAGCTTTCTGGTCTTGAGAGCCCATTGGCATCGCTCCCGCTGTCATCTTGCTCCGATGTCCTCTGTTGCACCGAAGCCTGCAGTCGGGCGCGCAGAGACGTCCACATTCCCACATTGTTTGTAGAAGTGTTGAGGTCCTCTGCTACATCCCCAACAGTGTGTGACTCCGGCCGTGACTCCTCTTCGCTTCCGGCCTCGCTTCGCGCATCGGAGTTATGTTGGATATTGTCCTGGTAATGAGGACGGGCATTGTCTCGATCCGCGTCATGCCTAACTTTCGAATCCGTCTGTGAGCCAAAAACAGGTAGCTCAGCAAGCTTCAATTGTGTCGTGGACAAAAACCGGGTTGTGTAGCGTACGGCCGACCGACTGTCCCCGTTCAGTTGATGGGCGCGTCGGGCGAGAGGACCACAACAACATCGAAGTTGGAGCATCACGAGGCTTAGAGTAGAACCCTCATCTACGCCACGATTCGGCAGTCTCTGCACGCGCGTCGCACATTTGGAATGGGAATAAATTGGGAATGGATTGAATTGTTGATATTGCTGCTGGAGGGTTTGCAACTTTCGGCGTATCGATAAATCAATCCCCTGTCTAGGTATTACTGCTTCGGAGGGTGTTGTTATATCAAGCACGTGATTCGCTGCGCTGACCTCGCGGTAATCGCGAAACCGACGGCTTCAGCGGTGTCCACGTCAGTGACATTTGCCAACGTTCGCTCTTATCACTCCTTCCCAAGACTCCAGACTTGAATCGCAGTCATGGGTGCGAGTGATTCCAAGATCGTCTTCAAACAAGGAATCTTCAAGTTATCGGAGGAACGACACATTGCTGCTGACGACACATATTGGACCTCGGTACGCCGAGATATTATGCTAGAGCCCCCCCCCTCCAGAGTAAAGTAGCTAACCACCTTCAAGTTCTGGGAACTTCCAGAGTCCTCCGAGGATGTCTTTAGCCTCTTCTCACCTGCCGATATTCGAAGGACCCGGGACCATGCCCTGGAAAACATAGAGACCTTGATTCTAGCTCTGACGTCACGCCTCTTCATTCTCCGTCACCACCCATCATTTCCTGATCCCGAACTCGCGCCAGAGAAAGATGCCTTGAATTGCATACGAGGCTTAACCCGCATACTACCGTACATTTACGAGAAAGAGAGCTTAGCTGCATGGGAAGAAAAGTTCTTCTGGGGCGCGCGAAGAAAGAGGACGCGGAAAGCGACCATCTCGAACGAGGTGTTATTCGATGAAGCAGAAGGCGATAAGCCAACCGCGAAGGCCGAAGCCGAAGAATTCGAATATGCCAAACCACTTGCAGAAGAGTTAATCGATACCCTAATCGACCTTCTCTTCTACTCGGACTTCACCATCGCACGCCAGCCACATGGCCAAGCCCGGGTGACGTATGCCATCTGGCAAAGCGGCGTTGGGTGCAATACTGCTGTAGCAACGACGAAAGAATATGAGCATAATCGCGCAGAGATACTCCGTCTTCTTCTCGCCTTGGCCGGTCAGAGCATGTACATGAGCCCGGGAGTCATGACCCAGAGAGGCACTCGCGCATTGACAAATCTCTGCTCGTGCCAGGACAAACAAACGGTGCTGTCGGTTCTTTGCTCTCTCCTCAATACAGTATGTCCTTTCCAACCCTGTGACCTGTGTCTCGCCGTTGCTGTACTGCCTTATGGGCTAACATGATCGACCAGTCGCTCAAATATAACCCAGCGAGCTGGCGAGTGCCCTACAACAGCTTGGTATCCCGAGACTCGAAGCAAGTCTTGGTCTCATACTCGATACATTTACTACTGGCTTTGCTCGTGTACACCATTCCCGAGCAGACATCAACAGATTCTAAAAACTTCTATCGGCACTTTCTAGGGCGCTTGCATCGGCCGCAAGACTTTCAGTTCATCGTCGATGGCATGTCGCGAATCCTTAGCCAACCGCTCCAAGAGAAAGCATCGTATCTTCCAGGAGGACAATCTGCGGGCAACTTCGCTCCTGAAGTTCTTATGCTCTTTTGGGAAATGACCCAATGTAATAAAAGGTTCCGGTCTTTCATCATGGACACGGCTCGGATTCATGACTTCGTGGTCCTCACTTTGTTTTACGCACTTGAGTATAAGAACGAAGCCGCCAAGCAAGGGGTTGTTCGCATGTGCGCTTTTCTATTGCAAACGCTCAGCGTCGAGTCGAACTTTGGTCCGAGCCTGAACAAGCATTTCGAGGGCCAAGATAGTCTCCCTGCGTGCATCAGGATCAACGCTTTCAAAGGCTCATACACCGATTTTCTCATTCACTCCATATACACAATAATCACAACGAGTCAGGGGAACTTCACCGCGATATATCCTGCCCTTTTGGCCATCATCAATAATATTGCGCCACATGTGGAGGGTATCAGTAGCATTTCCAGTTCTCAACTGATGCAGCTCTTCACCTCGATGTCTTCTCCATCCTTTCTGCTTGCTAATGATACAAATCATACTCTTCTACAATCGTTGATGGAGTCCGTAAATTCCATCATCGAAAACAACCCCCGGAAAAACCCCGACCTGATCGTGGCTGTGGTCAAGAATCGAAAACGAATCGAGGCCTTGCGAAGATTCACTTTAGAAAGCGGCCAGGAAGAAATTGAGAGGCAGAGTCGAATGAAGAAACACGACGCCGGTCAGGACGGTCTTGCCGGTTCAGACTCTTTGCGTAGCTCTGTGGACAGTGCGAGAAGTCCAGCTAGCGTGCCGCTCAGGCCTCATTCCATCAATGAGAGTTGTGAAGACGAGACTTTCGCGATCGGAGATGACGAGGACAGCGACGAAGAGCCGCAGCGCACCCCTGAACCCTCAACCACGAGTGAAAGCCAATCGCAAACGTCATCGGTGATCAACGTCGACGACGCCATGCCCGTGCAGCTTCGCGGCATGTCTGAGAAGGCTCGAGGCAAGATGCCCGTGGGAAGCCAGGTATTTTCGAGACAAAATAGCACCACGAATTTTGGTGCACAGACGACGTCGGGGCCGTCGCAGAGCGGTGCATTTGAGCCTACCACACAATGGATTGAAAGCTGGCTGCCAGATTTGCCGCTACACACGATGCTTACGGTAACCCAGCAAATTTCTAGCCTTCCAGCCCGACAGCCAGGCGCAAATCTTCAACGCTCAGACATCATTCACCATATCCGAGATGTGGGCCTCATCGGCTTGGAGCCGTCACCACCGCGAGTGCATTCCTTTGAATGGTCACCGTTGGCGTTGGGATGGTACGAATCCCTGCTGTGGGGTGTCATTTTTGCAAGTGAGATGAGGGTTGCGAAAGGGACGATGGGTCTTTGGAACGGGACAGCCATCAAGCTGTTTCGCGTGCAAGAGACGGCACCAGAGGGACCGACCTTGACTTCACCACGTGGAGCTGTGGATGCCGTTGGGAGCAACATTGTGTCTCGGATCGGCCAAATCAATATTCGCGGCGTCTCCGCAGGCCCGAACTCGAATGCGACGCCACGAGACGGGACTTGAAACAGAGCATGGCAACTTTTGCTTTCCGCTTTCAAAGGATGTCTTGATAACAGAAGAGGACACCAGATTGTGCTGGATGATTTGCGTGAGAAAGCAAGGCCACAGTACAAAGTCCATCGTGACTCCAACAGAGATGGACGTGAATAACAAATATGGTTATCAGCAATGTAAGATAACTAGGCATTTTCAGGGCTTTTTAAAGACCCAAGAGAGAGTGCGGTGGCTGGGTTTCGATAGTCAAAGATGCATCTGACTATTGTAAGCATGCACATCACACGCTAATCAAGTCCTTACCAGCGACTGGTGTATATGCACAATTTATCCCGGTCTATCGGATGATCTTTGCCTATCTCATGAAAATATGCGTTCCCGCCGTCTGAGGCCTTGTCCGTTCCCCAAGATTCGAGCCGAATCAAGCCTATTGATTTCGAAACGTTGGTGAGGCGCGGTGAGTGTGATTTCCGAAATGGAGCAGGCGTTGCAACGATGCACTATTTGCTGCTAGAGATACTCTCGTTTCAGTACGCCGGCAGTCGTTGCTGATAAATTCATTGCGTAGTTTTCAGGCGACTATTTCAAGTAGATACAACAGGATGTCAAATTAAGCAAAACCTACATATGTAAGCAGTAATACATGTAGCTTAGCAGACTGTCTAGCATGTGCCTCAACCATTTGCTATACGGTGTTACAATAGTCCTCGGGCATGACTGAAAGCGTTTACTTTCGACATTTCCTAGCAGCATCCAGGCCGTAATCGAAATATCATTCGAAAATTGCCTTTTTATTTCAAGTCATGAGCAAAATCTTTGCTATTTCCAGTATTGTCTACTCATTACAAGTGGTGCTTGTCAGTGGGCAAGTGCGCCCCCCCCAATGAACAAAGGGGGCCTGTGATTGGTTCTCCAACTAAAGACCCGCGGTCTCGGTTGTCAGCGATTCAACAAGACAACACGAGAAGCGAAAACCAAGAGAAGCTGGCACAGGGAGTAAGGCTTCTTCCGCGTCCACGAATATTATTGAACGACTACGCGATCGAGCACGTACACACGACAGAGACCACAGCAGACCAGGCATTTTCACCCCCCCGCGCACATCTGTCACCGCAATGATGCGCGGTGGCCCATGTTTGGATTCCTGACGTTGTCGAGCTGTCACCCAACGTCGCCATGTCGAATCGCTACGGAGGGTCAACACGCAACGGCGGTGGCTACGGGAATCTTGGAAGGGCCCAGGACGAATACGATCCCTATGGTGACGGCTATTCCCACGATCGATACCGAACGCCCCCGAGTGCTGCGTCGCGAGCTCCTCCCCAAACCCTGCACGCCGTGCCTTCTAGACCGCGCGTCCAGGAAACAAGCGCCGAGCGTCAGATCACTAACGTGCTGGAACACATCAGAAGCGAGTGGCCGACTCTGTGTAGTGACGACTGTGTCCCTGTTCAGCTCTCATTGCAGCTTCTTGACTCCAGCTCCGTCGGACGCGCGCATGAATATCGCAAATTTCGGGACACCCATGCATACCTGCAAGACTCGCTGAAGAAGATCGTTCATGAGCACCATCAAGGCTTCAACAGCTCGATCGGAACGTTTCATAAAATCCAAGGCAGCATTCAGGCCTCGCAGAAGCGCGTTCGTACGCTAAGGGAGTCTCTTGCTAGCTCCAAGGGAAGCTTGTGCTCTACTGACCCGGAGCTGAAGAAGCTATCCGAGACATCGCAAGAGTACGACGAGCTGTTGCAGACTCTGAACGAGCTGGATGACCTGCGTGCTGTGCCTGATCAATTGGAAGCTCGAATATCAGAGAAACGCTTCTTGACTGCGGTAGAGATCCTGCAAAATGCGCTCAGAAAGCTTAGGCGCCCTGAGCTCGACGGCATCGGCGCTCTTAGTGATCTACGCACATATCTTCAGAATCAGGAAACGCTTTTGATGGATATCCTTGTCGAGGAGCTGCATGAGCACGTCTATCTCAAGTCACCGTATTGTCAGGAAAGATGGCAATACCTTGCCAAAAGCCAAGGCGCGTCCACGGGCAGATACGGAGACGCGAATACTCTGTTGCCATTTCATACTGTACTCGATGCGATTGACTTGGAGAGATCGGTCACCGAAGACCCCATGAAGAACCCCGAAGCCGACACGTTCTTCTACATCGGGTTGCTGGTCGAAGCGTTAAACAGATTGGGTCGATTGCAGAATGCCGTGGAAACGCTGAAGCAACGACTGCCTGTGGAGCTGTTTGGAATCGTCAACGAAACCATCACTGAAGTGGACCAACGCCATCCCAGCTCCTTGCGTGGCGGTCCCGCGGGCAAGACGGATGGTGTGCCGGTGTATGGCAGCCGGGAAACGCAAATGCGAGCCGATGTCATATACGATCTTCTTTGGACCCTTTACGGCAAATTTGAGGCGATTGCAGAGGGCCAAAGGGTCTTTCACGAATCCATCAAGGCCCTCATCCGACGCGAGGGTGCTGGTAACAACAGCGCGCTTCTGGGTAGCTTTAAGGAGCTCTGGAACTTGTATCAAAACGAAATCCGCTCACTGCTGCACAACTACGTAACGACGGATGCGGACATATATCAATTCGATTCCCCGAATATCCGGGCCAACGGCAACGGGAGAACAGATGTCAAGCGAGAGGGCCTCTTCAAATTTGCCGAGACTGACTCCAAGTCTGTCGAGATGATGACCGAATATGAGGCTCTGGAGAGCATCATTCAGGCAACAGTTCCGGGACTCACGAATACCTCGCGGAAACCAGGCGCTGACAAGAAGAAGAGTCGCGTCACCCTGGAACACCCTGGTTTGGCCAGGCGGGATACCAGTCACACCTTTGGCAGTTCTGGAAAGAAGACGTCCAGCTCATACAGGTCGTTGGTTGAACCAAGCGTTTTCAACATGAGTTTATTGCTTCCGCCGACACTGATCTTTCTACAGAGGCTCAAAAACATAGTGCCTCCTGGCTCCGATTTGGCAACCAGTACCCTCACAGCGTTTCTTGACAATTTCCTCGTCAATGTCTTTCAGCCGCAGCTGGAGGAGACCCTGAGCAAGCTCAGTGACAACATCTTCGGCGAAGCCGACTCCTTTCTACAGGATCCAAATTGGAACCACGTAGCCCCACGCCCGGTCTTCAAGGGAACAGCGCTCTTCTTTCAAGTCGTGACCGCATTCTGCCGGATGTTGGGCACGATACCCCCCGACCAGGCCCTAAGTTCACTCATTGTGAGCCAGATGATGCGGTACTACGACCGGTGTTTCAGTTGGTACAGATCTCTTGTGACCAAGACCCAGGATCAAACGAGTGATTCCAACAACTTGAGGGCGTCGGCTCGCTTCGCTGCACAGAAAGATGGTCTGCAAGACATCATGAAGAAGCTGTGGAATTCGGAAGATTCGAATCAGGAGCTCATGGACAAAGAAGTACATGCTTTGATCGAGCAAACCAACGACACCCGACTCGTGATGAACGACATCATCCAGGATAGAGACACCATATCGTCCTTGTGCCTATTGTTCACAAGTATGAAGTGGCTTGCGGCGAGGATACTGGGCTTGCGGCAAATAACGGTCCATGAGACAGACACTTCGCGACATTCGCTTCCCCGACAACCTGATCGGCGCTGGACGTTGATGCAGGACCTCAACAAGGCGACCTCCGAGCAGGGTCCAGTGTACCTGCCTCTGACCCAGGAAACAGCTCAGTATGTTGAGCCTAGTCATACCCCTATTCTGCCAAGACCAGGATAAGCTGACGTGAACCTTCAACAGAGCCTTTGATAACATCATCGCATCGTTTGAGGAGCTGGCAAGCACCGCACTGCTCACGCTGCACATGGAAGTCCGCTGCCGCATCGTCTATTCACTTTGCAACGCACTATCGCCCGATATTGCTCCGTACCTGCTGGACCAAGAGGTCAGAGAACCGGATCCTCAGATCTTGAGCCTCAACCTGGAGCTCGTCTTGTTCGACGAGACCATCGTCCGCTTCTTGCGTGACAAGGAAACGAGTTTCATCCGCTCGGGTCTCGGACTGCTCATCAACTGCTACTTGATAGAGAATGCCAAGATGGCGTCACCCATGAACGAGAAGGGATGCGGTCGTATGCAGCTCAACGTACTGGTTCTGCAGCAAAACTTGAAAAATGTCGAAAATGGTGTCGACCTAGCGAGGGCGGCAAACTTCTTCGCGCTCTTCGACAAGGGTCCCGACGCGATAGTGGAGAAGGCCAAGGAGGACAAGAACGAAAGCTGCTACGGCGCCAACGTCTTCTCGTATGACGAGTTGAAGTCGCTCGTGGAGCTCTATTATAGCGAGCCGTTGGCCAATCCGGAGAGGGGCATCGCGTCGGCGGCACGGCGAAAGATGGATGACAAGTTGTTAGGACTGAGTGAGCACATGTGGCAGACGTAGCACCGATGAAGGATTCAGTCTACTGTATTATCCAACGAGCGAGGTGTTGAGGAGAAAGATTTTTTTTTCCTAGAATGGTGCAGAATATGATTGCTATCAGAGTGTGACGATACGAAACCGTTCAGATTTTTTTGGTGTCGCTTTTAAGAACTTCTCGCCACGATATCCGGGAGGCAGGATGCGCCGCTGCCAAGGATCCAATGCACGAATGTCACCAGTAGAGAAAAGACTGTGCACGCTTCATGCCGAGGAGGGCCTTTGGGGAGGATGTCGAATATCGCAAGATGATAAACGAAAGGAACACAGTCATGGGCGCCCTGGAGACGATGGTAGCAATGACTTGATCTCAAAGACGGTTGTACTCTGTCCCTGCCAGAACATTCTGATCTTCAACTGTGGCGCGGCCTACGTACGGTAGATCCGTCATCGTGCATACTCCTGACCTGCTGCGGCGCTTGCGAATGCTTTACAGTGGCGAATTTACATCCAATCGTCACGAGCGCATAACGTGGGGTTGATGCCTGCGAAGACTCATAACGCATGTAATGGACACAGAATTGCGAGCTTGGACAATGAGGGAGGAGATGGCCGTGTGTCATTGAACGAACTATTATGACGTTGGTTGGACAGGGGCACATCATACAATGAGAATGGATGAATGATTTCTTGGTTAGGAACCAATCAGACGAGGCCTAGAGTCGCCCAACAATCGACAGACGACCTCGCCCCTCGTCATCATTTGTTGTTTCATGTACTGTATGTAGTACTGCTTTGCACTGCACATTATTTTATCGACAAGCAATTCTGATCTGTGATGAAGTCTTCCATGAACAATCTCGGTAGTAATGCTTGTACGTTGATAGTGGCATACTTGTATGTCGAATAGGATCATTACTAAGGCAACCCGTTGGGTACTTGAGAACGCAACTATCACCGTTCTGTCCGCAGCCAGATCACAAAGTTTCGGGGTATTGAGGTACGGACTACGGAGTACTACAAGTAACGTTAGGTAGACAACAGCTTCAAGAAAAGTGTACGGAGGCGGGAGGTTGCCGTCTGCCACGATTGCATGCGGGAGTGTGCAGCTGGCTGGTGGCTGAGTACCTTTGCAAGAAGTACCGCTGCATTCCTCGCTCCTGGCTTTCTCCCCCCCTCCCAACCAAAACCTGCAACGGCTTTTCCAAGTTCGCTCGCCCCTGTCCCAGCAAGTCCTTTCCCTTCACCCTCGCATCCGACGATTGGCATTCCTGTCGAAACAATCACTACGGTACGGCTCCGTGGTATTTCCCATTGCATCTCCGGGACTCATCATTGGGCTTTTCGCATGTCTGGCCTGCATTGTCGAACTTGTTTCCTCCCTCATATTGCTGCTCTTCCCGTTGGATTCTCGCTCGCTTCTATTTCCAGGCTGTTTGACTGACCAGAGCAGCGGGCTCTCCTGAGCTTGGAGGCCGGTAGGAAGCAGAGAAGAGTGTTGTATGTGTATGCGTTTGTATGTGCGGGTGGGAAAACACGCCTGCACCCCTCCCCTCTGTCCAAACAGGATACAGTCGAGTCACGGCCTTTTGACGCTACCACGCCTCTACACCACCTAAATAGGCTTGGACTGTGGGTGGCCAACTCTTTTGCCGACCAGACCTTACCTTTCCAGCGGTCCTGTGCCGGAAGTGCCACATGCTGCTCGTGCTGCCTGGAAAATCCCTCTTCCACCACACCGACCAACCAATTCGCCAGTCGCTCGCACTTGCGAATTTCCTCTCTCGTTACAGATCTCGCAGGTCAACGAGGCCATTACGACCTGCGTCTCACCTCATCGGTCTAACGCAAGTCGATCCTACCGAAGCGACGTGATCACTGCGCCTTGACCCCGTGTCGAATCAAATCAAACCCCCGGTTTGACCTCGCTTTGCCGCCTTGACATCGACCGATTTCTCATTACGGCGCCAACTTCTCTTCTCGCCTGCCTCCCCCTTCTCGACCCCGACTTGGCTCGCGACTCTGGTCCCGATACCAAGTCCAAGGCACGGCTGCGCGACCGCGAAAGAAACATTGAGCGAGGCTCCAATTGACCCCAAGCCCATTTCGACTTCGCATCATCTTGCCACTTGGCTCTTCCAATCGCCCCAACAGCAGCCATGGCGAATTCGTAAGTAGAGAAAGCATGGAATACGTTGTTTACTGTTGGGGTTTTGACACTTTTGAACCAGGCTCGGTTCCGCCCTGCGCTCATTTTGGCACACAATGACGAGCAATGACCGACGTAAGTATCCTGGGACGCGCACCTACTTCTTTTGCCCGATTATCCTTGAGCAGTCGGTAGCTAACGGTCATACTTAGACTCAACATTCGATTCGCCCATCCGCACCGGACGTCACGTTCCACTTCACAACGAGCGCAGCAGCATTCTGACGGGCGTGGCCACAGCGTCCGAGTCTCGAGCCGACATCACCTCACCGTATTCTGACGAAGGCGGTCGCGCCTCGCCCCTTCATCGCCACGGCACCCAGAGCCCGACCAATGGTGCCTACTCTCCGGGCATGCGCTCAATGGCTGCACAAAATGCCAGAAATGCCGAGGGTTTCGAGATGCAGAGTCCTGGTGACGTGCCCATGCAGTCTTTCCAGGATGGTCTCCCACCACCACCGCCCGTTCGCTACTCGTGGCAGCGCATCGATTCCTGGGCCGAGGAAAACTATCGCGAGCTCTTCGATCAGCTTTGCGAAGGCGCCACCAACAACGATCTCAATGACTTGGAGCATCAACTGGACTGCTCCTTGCCCCAGGACGTTAGGGACTCTCTCTCTGTTCACGACGGGCAGGAACGTGGCGGCAACCCGACTGGAATCATCTTCGGGTCTATGCTCATGGACTGCGAGGAGATTGCACAGGAATGGGAGACGTGGCGGCAGGTCAATCATCAATTTCTGCTCGACACGGGTGTCACAAAGCCTTCGACGCCATCGAGGGTGTTCGGGGCTAGCAGCGAGGCTTCATCATCAAAACAGCGTCCTTCGTCCTCGACCTCGTCCGACCCTGGGGAGTGGCGCCAGAACCTCTTGGCTCGGCAAGACTGTGTCCCGCCGAACGCAGTTCAGAGGACATATGCTCACGCAGGCTGGATCCCTCTGGTTCGGGATTGGGGAGGCAACAACTTGGCTGTTGATTTGGCTCCTGGGCCTGCCGGTCGTTGGGGCCAAGTCATCCTGTTCGGTCGAGACTATGACACCAAGTACGTCATCGCCCGCTCATGGGCCGCATTCGTCGCGCTCGTCGCCGACGACCTCAACAGTGGAAAGTGGTTCGTGGATGATGAGACTGGCGAACTGAAGCTGCGTGAGTTCAAGGACGCGCGTGTGGAGCCTGCATATTTCAACATTCTGCGATGGAGAATGGATCAGAAGTACGGGCGACGTGCAAACAAACGAGCTTCCGCGGTCCCGCCCAAGGCTGGATCGCCGCGCGCCTCGCGCTCAGGGTCCCCCTACGGCAGCCCAGGGGATGCGAATGGCGATGCTCGCGGACGGTCGATGCAACGGCTCAGCGGCTCATCTCCCCTTGCGAGCCCCATGCGACCACCGTTCAATAAGCCGCCTCCCCTGAGTAGGGTGACGGAAGAAATGACGATACCCGAGGTGCCCAGCGCGGAAATCGAGCCCAGCCAACTGGTCGAGGTTGAATCCTTAGAGGAAGACAACGATACCGGCAAGAACGCGCTCCGGATCTCGTCCGTTGCGCGTACAGAGGCGGATCCAGTCGGGGACGAGCAGCCCAAGATGAACGGCAAGCAGCCCGCGGTGGCCGACGGAACGATGAGAACCATTGAGATTTGAAAGATGATTGCCTTGTAAACATTGGACTGCATTTTGAGGATACACGACCACGGCATGACTTTCTTCCCGGTGCTGCCTCTCTACAGCTATCAACTCGTGCCCGTTGTTTTTTTTGTACACCACGACAGGTCGCATAGGCGTTCAGGTATAGTGTTCTTGAAGGAGCTTGTTCCGTGGACAATGGAGCAGCGGCAGGTGAATGGTGAATGAACGGCGCAAGAAGCACTATAAACTATCATCTCATTTTTCTAAACTTCATTTTCACCCCATGTTTGTTTTTACTTCCACCTCTTCCTCTCGTGGCTCACGCGGCCAAAGGGGGAAAGCTACAACGACCAACCGTTGCCCCGACACATCCGCTCCGAGCTCAGATGAAGGATTCCTATTTACATATCGAAGCAGTGGGTGTGATTGGAATTGTCCGTGGCGGGTGTTGTAATACACGTTTTTTCCCCTCCTTCTTCTTCTCCTCCACTGTTGTAACTTAAAAGGACGAGACTGGATGTTGCCGCGTCCTGCTGTGTTTCAGTGCGAGCTATGCATCGGCTTCTAAAGCTAGGTGGCGAGTGTAAATTTGGGTATTTGCGAGGTTTAATGGACCAACATCGACGGCTCCCCGGGGTTCGCCATGCGATGACCGTAGACACCTTCGCAGGCGCTCGTAGGTTTCCCCGTACCAGGTTGTCTTTCGGTGCCCGCTTGGTAGCACTCGGCTTTAGGAACTCCCTTCAATTTGACGGTGTCGCAGAGGGCCTCTCGGCTCCCCCACTAGCAGTCGCCTCTAACGCTGCTTGACCCTCTTAAGGACCGAGGCGCGAGGCCTCGCAAGCCATTTCTTGAGTCATACATGTAGTTACTCCCGCCGTTTACCCGCGCTTGGTTGAATTACTTCACATTGACCTACGAGCATGTATGTTAGCAATCTTGTCCTTCGAGCAAAGCTTTCCAGGGGCTTTCTCAACTTACATTCAGAGCACTGGGCAGAAATCACATTGCGTCAACACCACTTTCTGGCCATCGCAATGCTATGTTTTGATAGTCAGATTCCCCCTGTCTGTACCAATTGTAAGTCGGTCGTTAACCTCGCGCCGGACGGCCGAAGCCTGCTGCGGGCACCGGCGCTCGGGTGCTGGCGGCGGCCTGCCCCAGGCGTCCGCCCAAAGCCCAATGGGCCAAACCCTTAGAGCCAATCCTTATCTCGAAGTTACAGATCTATTTTGCCGACCTCCCTTATCTACAATATGAATCAACCAAGACCTGCACCAGAGGCCGTTCGACTTGACGCTTA
Organism: Torrubiellomyces zombiae; assembly: GCA_018831705.1. Classification (NCBI taxonomy): domain Eukaryota; kingdom Fungi; phylum Ascomycota; class Sordariomycetes; order Hypocreales; family Ophiocordycipitaceae; genus Torrubiellomyces; species Torrubiellomyces zombiae. Next base: position 8,350 of record JADHZA010000087.1, on the reverse strand, counting down.
CGGCATCGTAAAACGCAAGGTTCTCTGGCTTCTACATATCCGGAAAACCTGCTCATAAACGTCTGCTCAGTCGCCGTGAGACTGGCAGCCAATAGCAACGTTGAGTATGGAATGACACATCGATCGATGTACTGTTGGCTTTGGCTCGTTTGCCGCCGCCTTCAAAACAAGGAAGTTGTCAACATCTCAGAAGGCCGATTCGTGCCTTTTTCCTCCGGAGGATTCATAGGATCCAGATCCATGCCCTTAGCAGGCCAGATACTTCCTCCATTGAGCAAGCGGGGACCAGCACCTCTGCCGCCTCACTCGATGGTATCACGAATACTCATGTGGACCAGACCTTGATTGCTTGGAGAACATGTCAAAATGAAAACTCAGCAATTGAACTTGATCAGCTACATCTGGACGCGGTCTTGTTCATTGTAGCGGCGGGCTCTGTTGATAGCATGGTCGAATACATGACATGTATGAAAGCACGAGCACTGTAGTAACGCCATGAAAGCCCATTGAAAGCTCAAACAACCGTGGGCGGAGCATGTATGAAGCATAATAACAAACAAAGTTCGCTGTCGCGAACTTGAGAGCTTTTTAGAGAAACAAGGCTCCAGCGGACGTGTTCACTTGGTAAGTAATAGGAACGAAGGGTATTGTTTTCATCCGCAAGAGGTTCATGCGTTACAGAAGCATCGCCTGTATAACGGCCGCAACGAGATCACGTCAACCAGACTATGAACATGCCGTTTCTGCGACTAATCAGGCTTGGCAATGAAACGGGTACGCCTGACGCAGACAAAACAAAAAAGCGCTCCGCAGTGACAAAATGGCGCAGATTGGCGTGAAGTCCAGGACATTTCCTTTCGAGTAGGAGTCTGTAAGCTCAACTTCATTGCATTCGTGGCTTTCAAGCGTTGCGTCACTGTTCTGAGTAGTGGTTTCATGACAAGCACGTCTTCAGTCGAGGTCAAGGTCAAATTGTATGTACGCAACAGAGATGTATTCACAAGAGGCTGGCTATATACAAGAGCACCCTTCCCCATTGACAATCCAAGGAAAACAAGACGGAAAACGATGGCTAACGAGACTGGCAACCGAGGCTGCGAGCATGCATTTGTTTACAGAGAGAGAGAGAGAAAATGACAAATCCCGATTTTTTGTACAATCCATCGCGGCACGGCGGTGCGGCCCGTTATCATGACTGGAGAGGATTCATGACGTTTAGTCCTCTTACCAGAGGTTGGCGGACTGGCCCTTCTGGCAAGGAACACCGGCGGCCATGGCCATGATGCCGGTCCAGCTGCCGCTGGCGCAGCGCTGGTAGGACTTGCCATCAATGCAGTTCCACTCACCCTCGGTGGTGCACTTGGAGCCGGCAGCATGAGAGCCGGCACCACCGCTCGCGGGCTTGTCACCGGCAGGGGCGTCACCGGAAGGAGCGCCGTCAGCCGGGGCGTCAGAGTCGCCATCGGGAGAAGCGGGAGAGGTAGGCTTGGGCTTCTTGGCACCACCGGCGGGAGCGGTGTGGAAGACACCACCGGCAGAAGGCTTCTCTCCTTTGTTGCCACCCATGCCAGGCTTTCCGGCACCGCCAGAGGGCATCGCGGCGGTAGGTTTCATGGGAGAGGCACCGGTCTTGGTTGGGGGCGTGCTGTCAGAGTCGCCGCCGCCAGGAGCAGCACCACCGCCGACGCTGCCCTTGGCACCTGGAACATTGGCGCAGTTGCCCTTGGGAGCCTCGGGCTTGTCAGAGCCCTTGGTCTGGAGGTTCTTGCCGGGGTTGGGGTACTTGAGGACCTTGCCGCCGTCCATCTTGCAGGAAGCGCCGGCACCGATGTGAATGACGTACATCTCGGGCAGGGAGGCGAGGAAGTTGGGGTTACCAGCACCACCGGTAACATTGATGACGGCGCAGTTCATGTAGAATTCTCGGTTGCCAATCTTGTTGACCCATGTCCAGGCGAAGGTGTACTGACCGGCTGGCAGCTCCTTGGGGACCTGGAAGGGGAAACCGGGCAGAATGCCCTTCTCGTTGGGAGTCAGGTTGCCAGCAGCATCGGCCGGGCAGCCACCCTCGATGGATTGAAGGACATACCACTTGGATGACTTGGTAGCGAGACCCTTGGTGATAACGAACTGGCAAGAACCGCCACCGTGAACGGCGCTGCCCTTGGGAACCATCTGCTGGGTGCTACCCTGGGCCCAGGTGTTGACCTTGTCGCTGGCGAGGACCGGTCCCTTGCAAGGGAAGTTGGATCCGTCTTCGGCAAGAGGACCGTTGCTACCGCCGCCGGCCGCGATGGGCTCAGGTTTGGCCATGAGCATGTGTGCTGAGGCAGAAGCTGCCATGGCGAGAACGCCAACGCTCTTGAGGAGAAGCATCTTGGTGAAGTGTGTGGGTGAGAGTTTGTTGTCGGTAGGTCTTGAAGTGTTGCGAAACTTTTTGACGTGCCGGACGTGTTTTTAGGAGGGTCTTGTGTTTGATTTCTAACCAGAGAAATCGAGATCAAATAAAGCAAACCAGGTCTAGCCTTGGGTTTGTAAAATAGAAAACGAGCTGTAGATGCAGTGACGAAGGAGTGCAGTCGTTGTCGTACAGCGAAGCGAAAAGCAGGACCAAATCCAAAGGAGGTGATTGAGTCTGATGAGAGGCCAAGAAAGAATGGACTTGGAGGAGGTCAACTCGGTCCTTTATATCTCTCTGTGGAACGCACACAAGCACACACAGGAGCGGCTCGGCGTTCACTGGCTTGCAGCTGTCGAAGCGGCAAAGTGAACAAGACGCCCCATGACAGGGGAGGCTGGAAGAAAGAAGCAGAGCTTCACTGAATGGTGGGGGTTGAAAGGGGAAAGAGGGGGGGTGTGCATATCCTCGCATAATGGGGTGTCGCCGTGTGTGGGGGTGAGGCTCTCAGCAGAGGTCGAGTGGCCCATGAACGTGCTTAGCGGACACCCTTGGCCCATCCCCGCGGACTTGATATAATACAGATACTTGTGCCTGTACTTGTACCTGAATGTACGTGTTGGGTGTGCAATTCGTTCCTTGTAAATTTCCGCATTCGAGAGAGAGACAGTCACTTGCCTGAAGTTGCATCAGTAATCCATCCATCCATCACTTCGTCTATCAATCAAATCTATCGATCAATCTATCAATCACTAAGTCATTTATTCATGCGTGCAACTTGAACGGTAGACACGTCCATCGCAACAGAAAAGGGGAGAGACGAAAGAGGGGGGAAAGAAAGAAAAAAGGGCACAAGTCGGTGTGGTGATGAAGTTAGCCCAGGGCACGCACGCGCCCACCAGACATATGTACATACATGCGGCCATGCATAAGGTACAGATACAGATGTGACCAACGACGACTGGAGGCTAACGTCTGTCTCGTTGTTTCGGTGTCGGCCTGCCCTAACCCAAAGAAGGGGGCACGGGGGCTGGGAAATCTTTTCCTTGCTGTTCGTTTAGTTTTTTGAAAAAACGTGCCGATGTATGCATCTGAGACCCTTTCTGTCCCCTTCACATCCCATGTCCACCCGATAGCTTGGCCCCCCCTCAGCAAGGATGATGTCTGCTGTGCATACGCCTGAATATCAGTTTCGTTCTCGTAAGAATGAACCGGGGATCTGTTCCATGTCAGGGCTCAGGGGAAACGAACAGAGGAGGGGAAGAGGAAGAGAAAAACAACCTTGCGAACAAGCAAAAATGAACGTTTCCCTCTTGGGCTGTGGGTGGTCTTGCGCAGGGGGGTGGGACCAATCGACTGGCTTTGGACTGATCGGGGAATGACACAGGGTTGTGATTGGCCGTAGGGCCCTTGTTTCAGGATGAGGTTGTCGCCCAGTAGGGCCTTAGTCTTCGGGGCCTTCTGAATCCTTCCCTTGTGCAAGTAGTCCGTAGTACGGAGTAATATAGGGGACAATGGAAGGTTTTTGCGGGGGGGTGGCAAGGACGTGCAGAGCAGGACTCTGATCCATCCATAATACATACCACAATACCAAGGTTCGTACCTGGATTTGGCAAGGGGTCCGGGATGAACAGGGGCACAGAAGGTGACAAGACAAGCAGCTGGTTGGCTCTCCGAAAGAGAGGGACGCAGCATTGAACCCAGTGCTGACGCAGGCCTTGGCGCAGAGGTCGTCTTTCCCAAGCCATCGCACCTGTACAGCCACTGCTCGCATAAATTCTTTCCCCCCATTCGACCTGGCTCTTTGGTTTCACGAGAGACCCCCTTTCTACCGTACTTGTCAACCATGGTCACATAGCGCGAAACGGCTGAACATGTTTTTTTAAGCTGTGCGTGGTATTTGCACACTTTACATATGCTTGCGCACGCTCAGACCCCCACTGGACGCACAGCCCGCGCAGCCTGGACCAAGACCCTGCAATGTGACGTCTCTGAGAAGGCTCACGAAGCATGTCACGTTAATGTGGCTGGTGAGTGAGTGAGCAGTCTTGCCCGTGTCAGTCACTGCGATAATACAGGATTGCCCACGTTTCGACTCTTGGATGCCCCCATCTGTGAGCAGCAGGATGGATGTATGTCATATTACGATTCGATCATTTTCCGACAGAGAATGAGTCATGATGGATGGCCCGTCATGGCGTGACGGCAACGTCTAATCCTTCCGATCGTTGTTAGGATGCAGATCTACGTTAATATTACAGGAATGCGGCCAGCCAACACGGTTCAGGTACCCCCCACGTGTGTGGCACACCAGCGAGCAACAAAGCTCAGCCACATCAAACGAGTACTGACACACAAACGCAGGAACCTGCATCTCTCCCTACCAATACGACGATTGTAAATCTTCAATAACTGAGATCTGTTTCTCCTACTTGTACGAATAAAGCTTGTTTGCATAACTGAGTCGCTGGGGAGCCCGGCATCTGACACCCGCTTGCCGCCGCGCTTCGTCACCGCTCGGACTCGAGCGAGCCGATAGACGAGATGGTAGCCACTCGTTGCCATGCATCCACGCACAGAGCCCACGGCTATTGGCTTGCTGTGTGTGCCGGGTCAACCTGCATGTCACATTACAGCGAATAAGGAGAGAAAAGACCCCATGCACGTATTGGTGTGTACAGACATCCAAGTATGTAGGCTGGTCGACTGGACATGGTTGAAGGCCGCGCGGGTCGGGGGGGAGGTGCCTGTTTGATTGGCTGCGATGAGCTGCGCGATGTGACAATAGTCGGGGAGGGACCTGCTGTGCTGCTGCTGCCTGCGAAGGCACAGCATGCTCCCATGTACATACACATACGGTAGCTTTCGTCCACGGCAACGGACCTTTCGGACACCCGGCCCCATGTAAGCTTGCGCAGGCACAGGCACGAGCACGGAGGCAGCCCGGTCTGGGAAGCGCCCGAGGATACCATGTTCCTGGCGAGGGAAGGGGAGATCCCTGTAGGGAGTCGTCCGGGTATGTACAATAACAGGGTTCACGGAGTTAATATCTCCTCAGTCGGATTACTTGTACTCTGCACCGGTCTTTGCATCGCTGAGGATTTCAGACATGAACGAACCTGAAATTACATACTCCGTATAGACTACAGAGGCTCGGCGCCATCTACAAGCATCAGTTCCTATGAGCTTGTGGAAAGAATGAGAATGACGTCCGGCTCATACAGAATGTGGGCGCAAGTTTTGTAAGTGGCGGGCAGCCCGTGCATGACGACGACGGCGACGCTAGTCCACGTTCCAGCACGGTCGGCTATCTTAGCCCCCTTGACCCCAGTTCTCAAACGCCCGGCCCCTTGACAGCAGCCGGGGCGGAGTGAGGGATAAAAGCTTCCAATGCGATGTTCTCTTTCGTCCAGAACGTTTCGCCCCTGTTCAAGGTCCAAGCATGGTGCGAGTTGCTTGTACTTTACTTGTACTGGTCTCTCTCGTGCCTCTCTCTCCTCTCTCGTCGAAGTCCCCTTTTCGACGTCGAGTGATTGGTTGGTCTGTGTGCTATAGTTTCCCTGGTCAATGCTCTCTTAGCGTAACTTTCGACGTCCTTGCGTTAACGGACCATGATCCCCTTTCGCAACGCCAATGTCCGCTGGCACGTACACACATGTACATATGTGCGGAGTACTTGTACACACAAAAACTCCGCCAGTTCTCCTTGTAAGTGGAGATGCTGCTGCGAGTGCTAACACGGCGAATCCTTCGCCCCAATGATCAACGTTAGGCCCCATGCTGATAAGTCAATCATGGTATTATCGCTCTGCACCTCCACTACTTGTATTACACACAGTTGATCGACGACAACCGGAAGCGGAGTGTCTGTGGCTACAAGCTTTTACTCGGAAGCCATCACGTGGCTCAGCAACGTTTCCGCCTTGACGAAATGCGTGCCTTGGTATGAAGTAGTGTACTCCGTAGAAATCGCATCTCTGAGTGGCTGTCTTGGCGCCTCGGCAGGTCCGTGTGCTTGATTGGCTCGCAGAAAGCTCAGCTACATGTGCTTTCATGGTCCAGCCACACCCAAACAAGCTTTGGTCGGGGCGCCGACGAAGAAAACCCGCCTGGTCCGCTCCTCCGCCATTGGGCCGCTCGGAGCCACTCGTCCCTGGACGGCAGCCCGGATCTGCAGCTACATGCAGTATGTACATACCTAAGTGCAAGGTGGTTAGGGGGCTGAACAGTGCAGGATTCTATACACCCGTAATACACCGTTTATACAGGTACACGCCAGGTGTATATATAGTATAGCTAGGTACAAGCAAGGTATAGGCATAGTGTAGACTAAGTATAAGGTATAGGCTAGGTATAAAATAGGTATAAGGTATAAGCTAAGTATAAACTAAGTATAGGCTAGGTATAGAAAGTATAAGACTAGTCCTAATTAAGCTATAATTTAGATTAATATATATAATTAATTATATTTATATTTAAATTATTTTTTAATATACCTAGCTTATTAATTAATATATTTTTTTCTAACTTACTAATATACTTATATAATTATATAAAATTATTTATAACTATAAAAAAAAACTATTTATTAAGCTTATTAAATAAAAATTATTAAAATTATTATAAAGATTATTAAGCTTATTAAAACTACTAAGTTTAAAAAAATTTTAAATTTTAATTTATTAAGATTTATTATTATATATTATTTATTAATTTTTTATTTTTAATAATATATTTATTATAAGTAATATTAAATATAATAATACTAAAAATATTAATTTTTTTATTATTAATAAAAAATAAATAAAATAATTTATAAAAATAGTTTAAAATAATAGCTTTTATTGTTGGTTCGGCTGTGTGTACGTACGTACGGTGGTGGTGATGAAGGCAGCCAATTCAGTGGTCTATTCATATCTTCATGCCCTCTATCTATCTATTCGTACGTATATAAGGGCATGGCCCTTATATACACATCGTACGGAAAGGGGCCTCGTCACACATGACCTGAAACGTCTGCTGGGGTTGAAATGAGCAACCGGGGTTGAGGCCCACGATAGGGGCAAGGCTACGCACGAGGCTATCGTACGGGATAGAGCCACAAAGGCTCCAACACTGGCGAATCTTCTTTTGTTGCTCGTGCGTAAGGGGATGATCTCTCTACGAGTCGTACGAGCAGCTTCTCGTACGTCTCTGTAACACTCATGGCCGAAGGTCTGTTGAAGGGCCTTCGTACGTAGCTCAATACTCCCTATCAAAGGAAAACAGTGCACTTGCCTGTTAAAGGTTCTTTCGTACTCAAGGAAATCTGCATAAAGGATAGGAAAGGGAGCTGTTGAGAGCTTTCGTACGGAAAAGAAACATAACCAAGGAAAAAGAAAGTCTCCGTACGAGAGTCTGTTGAAGTCTCTTCGTACGGGGAAAAACAAACGCGAAGTCTTGTACGAGGGCTTGTTAAATACTCTCGTACAAGGGAAAAACAAAACAGTAAGAAAAGGTGCTTCCAAGTAGCAGGGGAAAGCGTGCAAGGTGATTGTGTAGAGGCGTCCCTTCTGAGATAATGCTGTACGAGTGATTCAGTCCTTTCAGCTGGAAGTTGAAGTTTGTCGTACGTATTCTTGGGATATCGTGAGGCTATTCGTGTAGTCTCATATCTCATCGGGTCCTGTGGAGTGATCGTACGGTAGTCCTTGCCTCTCTTGATGTTGTGCCTCTTGTCGTAGCCGGTTTGTATCGTACTAGAGCGGTCGTCTCTTGTTTTGCTCGTACGAGTGAATGGCAGTCATCATTTGTCTGACTCGTGCGAATGAATTCACTTGCCTTGACAGCTTCGTAGGCGTACGAGTGAATTCACTTGTGTTGACAGCTTCATCAGACGGTCCGGCCAATTGGCAGGTCAAATCCGTAGGCCAATTCACTCCCTCTGGCACAACTATAAAAGGGAGCCTTCGT